>VSMD01113531.1:0-138425 GCA_008750895.1 Mirza zaza
GAGGGGCTGGGAGGAGGGGCTGGGTGGAGGGGCTGGGAGGAGGGGCTGCCTGGAGGGGCTGGGAGGAGGGGCTGCCTGGAGGGGCTGGGGGAGGGGCTGAGGAGGAGCTGGGGAGGGGCTGGGGAGGCCCTGGGGGAGGGGCTGGGGAGGGGCTGAGGAGGGGCTGGGGGAGGGGCTGGGAGGAGAGGCTGCCTGGAGGGGCTGCCTGGAGGGGCTGGGAGGAGGGGCTGGGAGGAGAGGCTCCTCCTGGAGGGCCTGGGTGGAGGGGCTGCCTGGAGGGGCTGGGAGGAGGGGCTAGGAGGAGGGGCTGGGTGGAGGGGCTGGGAGGAGGGGCTGCCTGGAGGGGCTGGGAGGAGGGCCTGGGAGGAGGGGCTCGGTGGACCCAGCTTTCAGCAGCTGGTCTCCCAGGGGAGACCCAGATATTTGGGAGCCGTGGGAAGCCGTTCCTGCTGAGCCCTGTCTGAATTCCTGACCCACAAAATTATGTGTGAGCTATAATAATTTGTTTTTAAGTGAAAAAAAAATAACGAATATAACATACAAGTCATGGTTATCTTTCTCCTCCTTTCCTCTGATTTCTGTTTCTTAGGTGGGCTGCAGCTTCCAGGATAATACTGAATGATCATGATGACAAGTGAGTATCTTTGTCTTCTTCCTGACTTTAATGAGGTGCCTCCAGTTTACCATTGAGTATGCTCTAAGTTGTTTCACTGGCCAAGACACTCTTGATTATATTAATATGTATCTTAGTTTCACATATGGTGTAGTGTATTTACTTTTTCTTGAATTATAAGCCTTTTTTTTTTACAGGTTTTTTTATATTTCTAAAAGTCCACTGCTTTTATTTATTTTTTTTTTTTTGAGACAGAGTCTCGCTTTGTTGCCCAGGCTAGAGTGAGTGCCGTGGCGTCAGCCTAGCTCACAGCAACCTCAAACTCCTGGGCTCAAGCAATCCTGCTGCTTCAGCCTCCCAAGTAGCTGGGACTACAGGCATGCGCCACCATGCTCGGCTAATTTTTTCTATATATATTAGCTGGCCAATTAATTTCTTTCCGTTTATAGTAGAGATGGGGTCTCGCTCTTGCTCAGGTTGGTCTCGAACTCCTGAGCTCAAATGATCCGCCCACCTCGGCCTCCCAGAGAGCTAGGATTACAGGCTTGAGCCACCGCGCCCGGCCAGTCCACTGCTTTTATATTCTGTACTTTTTGTTTTTCATTATCTAATTTTTCATGTTGCATTGCATGTCCCTAGTTCTGATCTGTTTTTCACTGCCTTTAAAAAATTACTCTTTGAATCCAAAAAAGAGTCTCAAGACAGAGAAGTATGATACAGGAGAAGAAAGATCATGGGTACTAAATAATCTTCTAGTTAATAATCAAAGGTGACTCGCTTTTTAAAATACCACTTTGGTCATCTGAAATTGATTGATTCCTGACACACAGAGGAAAACAGTTGACATCTACTATTTGACTAATTTTTATGTGCAATGTACAGTTAACTTAAAATCAAATAATCATTTAAGAAAAAAACAACCCAACCTCACAATGATGGAGCTCTGTCAAAGGGAACACAGGATCCAAGTGAATGAGCTCCAAGGGCAATGGTAGAACAATCTGAGTAACAAAAAAAAGTAATATTACAGTATAGCCCTGACTGTAAAATAAATATCCATTAATCCACACTGATTCTAATAAATGATTGTATAAATAAATAAAGAAGCAGGAGAGAAGAGACAAATCTCTTGTGTAGAAGAAATTCAAATAATTTATGTGGACACTCTGACTTCAAGGAGGTAGAGCATAACTCCCCATTGCTTAAGTATGGGCTGGGCATAGTGACTTCCTTCCAAAGACTACAATATGGAAAGGGAGAACAAGAACGACTTTACAATGAAGAAACCAGACAAACACTACCTCAGCCAGTAACCAAGGTCAATGTCAGTAATAAGTCATGTTGATAGTATGTTTCCTTGATATGATGTAATGAAAAGAGCACTTTACTTCTGTGGTCTTTCTCCCCAAAATCCATAATCCTAGTCTATTTATGAGAAAAACATCAGACAAATCCTAATTCAGAGACATTCTACAAAGTACCTGAACAGTTATTTCTCAAAACTGTTTAGGTCATCAAAACCAAGGAAAGCCTGAGAAACTGTCACAGCCATGAGGAACCTAAGCAGGTAGTGAAAGCTAAGTGTAACATAGGGTCCTAGATGGGATCCTGGAACAACAACAAAAAGAATATTAGGTGAAAACTAAGAAAATATGAATAAAGCATAGACTTTAATAATAATGTATCAACGATCAATATTTGTTCATTAGTTCTAACAAATACAACATAAGATGTTCACAGGGGAAGATAGGTGCAAGGTATATGGAAACTTTTGTACTATCTTTGCGATTGTTTCTGTAATACAACTGTCCTAAAAAAAGAGTTTATTTAGAAAATCATCACACCTTAAGTGATCATAGCCAATAATTCCTACATGTTCCTAACGCTGTGATTATCATACCTCCACAGAAAACAATTCAGCAACTAACAGACTGCTAGCTACTGCTTGGTATTCCAGACGGAATCACTTCCTGAACTAATTACCAGTGTACCTTTGTCTCCTAGGTTATTACTTAGTTATAGTTCCACAGAGGGTATTCTGTTATGCTCTAAGAGCTCCTCTGAGAAAACAGCAGGAACAAATGGATATAAACTGTAGCAGGAGGGGCTGAGTTAGAGTTTTGGTGTGCTAACAAGTCAAGTACTTTGTAAATGATATTCCTTGCTAATTATCCATTCAAGACTGTGTTGACCGTACAATGGTTTGGCCTGGCCTGGTTTCAGCCCACTTTGAAGTAAATCCAACAAGAAAGTGAATTTCTACTTTCCAGCAGGTCCTATGAGTTTTTATATCTTATGTAGAAAATTTCTATAAACTAAAAGTTGGTATAAGTGGTGCCATCCACCTAGAAATTGTTTATCAAATTGTTTACAGTCTCTGCCATTCTCTCCATTGACACATGATTTATTAATTTTGTTCCAGAGACTTGATGAGTTCATGCATAAATCATGAATAAAGATTAGTTTAATAGTCACAATGCCCCCTGGGACAATGTTTCAAGTGTAGAAAACTCTAAATTGTTGCAATGTGAAAATAATGATGGTTGTATCAATATTTACAAATTGAAATGATATTCAATACCCTTGGAGAGGGAGAGTATAAATCTTATTTTGGCTTATTTTATGCAAACTCTAATACTTTTTAAAATTTTTTATTAATATTTATTAATATTTTCCCTTATGAAAATGTTTTGAAATATAAATCTAAGATCTTCTTGATCTGCCTCCAGCTATAAAGCAACACTAGACACTGACCTTCTGTTACTGTTTTGATGACTTAAATATTTTAGAAAAACAATATATTATCAGACCCCTAAGCCATTTACAGCAATGATATTTTGCCATTTTTCATGCATTAAAAAAGAGAGAGCTGTCTGGCAGTATGGTAAATCCCATAGTTTTAATATTCAAAATTATGTATCATCTTGTTTCCATTGGCTTATTGCACCTGCCTCCTTCACCCTTATTAAACTCTGATTGTTCATATACTCAAATATGTCACTGTGATTTAGAAAAAAGACCAGACAATAAATACTCTGGTTAGAAGCTAAGTACTCACCAGGATTAATTACAAGCGGCTAGGGTTAAGGCTAGGGCTATTCAGGCAACCCATTGTTGCTATTGTTTATATTATTCTCGTATAGCTGGTGGTATGCTCAGTACAGACAATAAGATGATGTGTCAGAGGCAATTCCAGCTATGACTTCACATATTCAATGACATCTTTTGTTGTAAACATTTATTTCAAATGTCTGAATCCCGTACTTGCTAGATGAAGAAAAGAGAGAAATATAGCAAGCACAATCAAACCAACCAAAGTCCTTCACACTAAATTCCCTCCCCTCTTCAGTAATAACATTCTGTTGCAAAGGTTTCCACATATTCTCTTTGTCAGAAACGAGGAACATTGATCTACATAGAGGTTATGCAGGGTCTGAATAGACATTGTCAAAATTAGATTTCAAGAATTATTATGGGGCAGAATTCTGTGTGTTAAATCCCTAGGCAGAGACGTCGGAACTCGCAGTCAGACACCTGTCTTTCAGAAGCGACCAATGTAAGGCTGATGAAAGAGGGTTCATGGAAAGGGCAGGAAAAATGCCAAGAGTTATGCTTACTGTTATAAAAATATTTATGGTAAGCAATACAATTTGTTCCCTTTTTTGTCCTGTGTTGTCCCTGTTCATTTATATAACTATAGTATTGACTTTATTTCATAAGCCAGCATTTGGGAACCAACAAAACTTGATTAAAATTCAAATTATAATTCCATTATGATGTAATCTGCCCTGGTATTCTGTGGATCTAATAAGAAATTATGCCTCATCAAACATATATAATTTGGTTTAAAATGGTTGTAGTAGGAAGCCAAATTTATAGTCATAATAAAGTTGTTTATGCTGGATATTTTCATTTCAGGGTGCAATATGCATTAGGTAACCTGTCCCCAGGCAATCACAGTCATTTCAGCTCAGGCTGGGTGGGACTTGTTTACATCCTATAATCACACCATTAACAGTCACTGCTAA
The DNA here is from genome assembly GCA_008750895.1 of Mirza zaza. Taxonomy (NCBI): domain Eukaryota; kingdom Metazoa; phylum Chordata; class Mammalia; order Primates; family Cheirogaleidae; genus Mirza; species Mirza zaza. The sequence continues at coordinate 4,642 of VSMD01113531.1, forward strand.
ATATAAACACAAAGAAGAATATTACTAGTTGTTTCGCAACCCCAGTGACACCACTACACAATTATATGGACGGGCTGGAGAGTAACAAGGGTGAAGCTACTACCATGGTTACCCATTCACAGTGTAAATCAACAGGTATCTGAAAAACAACATAAATATGCAGTACATTTCTTTGTCTTACAGAGTTAGAAAGGCAGCACTCATGTGAAGAAACAGGTATGGATCTATGACATTAAAATGATAGTTTTGCAATGAGAGAACTCAGGTAAGGAAGTTTTAGCCAACATTCACACAACTCATGTGTCTCATGGAGGCACATGATTTTATATATATATATATATATATATATATATATATATATATGTATATGTATATTCTGAAATTCATTTGACTAGCTGTTCCCTGTGGGCTAGTCATTTCACTTCCATGGTTCTTACTTTCTTCATTTGGAAAATGAGTGTAGTAGATGTTCCGTGGTTGTTCCCTTCCAGTCTCAGGTTATGTAACAATAGCCTTATGTATATGTTTATGCATATATATCTCTCTCGGTATATACACACACACATACAGGTTGAACTCCCTAATATGAAAATATGAAATAAGAAATGCTCCAAAATCTGAAACATTTTGAGCAGCAACATGATGCCACAAGTGGAAAATTCCACACTTGATACTTTTGCTCTCTGATAGTCCAATGTATACTAACTTTGTTTCATGCAAAAAATTATTAAAAATATTGTATAAAATTAACTTCACAATATGTATATAAGATATATATGAAACATATAAATGAATTCTGTATTTAGACTTAGGTCCCATCCCCAAGATATATCATTATGTATATGCAAATATTCCAAAATCTGAAAAATTCTGAAATTGGAAACACTTCTGGTCCCAGCGTTTCAGACAAGGGATACTCAACCTGTACATGTGCATGCGTGTGTGTGTGCGTGCGTGTGTGTAATAACATATGCTTTCAATAATAGCAACAATAATACAACTAATATGCACTTGGGATTCTGTAAATTGTTACTGAGTCCATTTTATTATTTTTTTAATAACAAAGGATTTTCTTTCTGTCAATGTAATTGTGGGCAAATTGATGTTCTTTAAAGCTTTAGTTTCCTTAAATATGTAAAATTAAAATAATAATAACAGCTATCATTGTTTATAGTATGTTGAATTCATTATTCAGATAATGTATGTAATGTTTAACCCAGTATGTGGCACATAGTAGACACTCAGATTTTTTCTATTATTTTCTAACCCTCTTTATTTTGCTTATTTAAAAAGTGAGCAGAGGCGGGCGCGGTGGCTCACACCTATAATCCTAACACTCTGGGAGGCCGAAGCAGGCAGATTACTCGAGGTCAGGAGTTCGAAACCAGCCTGAGCAAGAGCGAGACCCTGTCTCTGGTATAAATAGAAAGAAATTAATTGGCCAACTAATATATATAGAAAAAATTAGCCGGGCATGGTGGCTCATGCCTGTAGTCCCAGCCACTCGGGAGGCTGAGGCAGCAGGACTGCTTGAGCCCAGGAGATTGAGGTTGCTGTGAGCTAGGCTGATGCCATGACACTCACTCTAGCCTAGGCAACAAAGTGAGACTCTGTCTCAAAAAAATAAATAAATAAATAAATAAAATAAAAAGTGAGCAGAGAATGAACAGTCTTATGGCTGTCTACTTGGAAGATAAACAATTTTTATGATTTCTTACAAAAATATTGTTGATGAGTTATAAAAAAGGAACCTAAAATAATGCAATTCTCTTTTAAAAAAGCAAATATGCATATGTGCTATTTTTTTAGGATAAACCCAGATAGTATTAATTGTAATATTCATATAAACCAAAATGAAGATTTGACCAATCTTAAACATACTGTCAAAGTTCTGAAGGAGAAAAAAATCCTTAAAAAGTTATTGCTAACTATTAAAAAAATAAATGTTATATGTAAAGATAAAATTTTAAAAATCTAAAAACCAAGCACCTACATCTTTCTACAGGGTATAAAAGATATTTGCCACAGAGAATTATTTATTAGTTTGAGCTAGGACAAGATTAATTTGATCTAAGACACAAAGTAAGCATTTTTTAGAAATGGAAGCTGATGAAAATTTAAATTTAGTTTTAAAATTGGTAAGTCTTTCAAGAAAAAAATCTGGTGAGTTTTTGAGCAGTTAAAAAAGAACAAGTAGAGAATCTTGATTCTTCTTCAGTTCGTGTATACTCTTCTGTCAGAAAAACAAAAAAGACTAGGATGTCACAATGTCAGGGGGTTAATGTTGAAGTCTTGACGCTCATTGGGATAACCCTACCATTCTTTCTTCCTTCTCCATGTAACACAGAGCTGACCAAAGCGTAGCATTAGAGGCTGAGGAGTTATAAACATTCCTTCTTAGGGCCCTATTTTCAGTATTAATAAAAAATGTGACTGTCTCACACCTTCATCAATTCTGGCAACGGGACTGAGTGAACTTGTTTGGGTCAAGTGGTCAGAGGTGACCGCCTATCTATCCCTCAGTGGATATACTCTATAGGACAAAGTCAGAAAGATCTTGAAGTAAGGTTAGCATGACTTTACCCCAATACTGCCAGACCATAACCTCTGCATTCCTCCCCTCTTCTTCTCTGCTATCACCTATCCTCGGCCTGAAGGTGGAACTAAATCCAAAGATCAAAGAGCATAACACACATAAAGGTGAGGATAACAACATTTGCCTCAATGAGGTGTCCAAATGAGTAGTCTGATGTCGTAAGGCTGGTGCAGCCTGAGTTTCCTGGGTTGCTCTGTCTTCTGGATATACATAAACATATTGCATTTCTTAATTGATTTATTTATTGTTATGATTCATTCACTGCCGCCATAGACTTCAGTTTCTCCAGATTTACTCATTAGGCAAGATGCAATACAGGCTACTCCATAAAAGCTCTAAGTGCAGGTGCAAAGAGAAACATTTGCAAAATGGTCTTTAAATGGAAAACCTAAGACTGGGAAATTTCCTTTCCTTATGGTATATATCTTTGGAAAATTAAACTTCAAAATGATTTTCTGAAATTTTAAGACACAAGTCCAGTCCAATTTTTCTACTATGATTGTATCTCAAGGGAAAGTGGCAGGAGAGATTCTATAGTCTAGACTGCAGTCCCCATAGCAGATGCATCTTAATCCTTCAGCCGAGAAGTCCTGTAAGTCTTCTGAGAAGTGGGAGGTCAAAGCCAAGTTCTGGAAAGAAGCAGGATGTTTCAGTGTGAGATGAGCTGAAACAGTGGAGGCAGAGAGTAACATGGTGAGCCAATGTTGGGTCGGGGCTTCTGAGCAAGTGAGCAGGACTGGACCCTGGTGAAAGAAGGATCACAGTCCTCACTCTCGTAATAGCCCAGCAGGGAGAGGAGGGAATAAGCTCGAGGAAGATGGGGCTTGTTATTGACAGAAGCTGATGGAATGAGAGGCTTCCTGACTTCCATCAGAGGAGTGTAGGAACATGCTTCTGGTCAACGAAAAAAGAGAATTTATATCCTAGAACACAACCCCATGTTTCTTATGATGACTTCTTTCTTCAATTGTATTGGAATCCATCTTTTTAAAAGATTCCATTTCTTGAGCAATAAATATGGACCAGAAACATTGCCAAAGGCTTTACATAAGTGAGATCACTGTCTTCATGATAACCATATGAGATATGGATAATTGTTACCTCTACTCAGATTATAGGTGAGGAAACCAAGGCCCAAGGAAACCAAGTTAAAGAATGGGCCCACGGAAAGAAGCCAAGGTTCTCACACCGGTCTGACCACCTCTTTTAGCTAGGGCTCTTGATCACTACCCTGTACTGTTCCTCTTTCACAAACAGAGGCACTGACTTCCACAGAAAGTTGACATTCAAAACGGTAAACCACAAAAACCATCAAGATATTGAATGGTCATGGACTCAATCATATTTATTGCCTACTTATTAGAAAGGAACATAAATAAATGCTGCTTTAGAGACAGTTTTTAGCTATCAGAGAGACAGTTTTTAGCTATCAGTATTTGGAGAAAATATATTGTGCTTAAAACTTCAGTTGTGATATTAATGGTATATTAATATTAATGTTGGTTGAAGCTTAAACAGGGTTTAGGACCATATGAAGTTTTACATAAAGACATGGCGACACTCCTAAAGCAGTAGACAAAATAGACAGCCAGTGGGGGTGAAAACCACTGAGAGAGAGAGAGAAGCATTTTCTCTCTACTAATTTGTAAATCAAAGTTATAGGGCTTACTCTTGTGCACTGCTAGTGGGAGTATAAAATCTTGAAACTACTTGGGAAAAGAGTTTGGCAGCTTCTTAAAAAGTTAAACATATATTGAACATATGACCCAGCATTGAGTATTTACCAAAGAGAAATTAAAACATATGTCCCTAAAAAGACTTGTGCATTTTTATTCAAACAAACAGGAACAACAGGTGAATAGGTAAATTATCTGTGGTATAATCATATAATAAATACCACTCGGTAATAAAATGGAATGAACTACTAACGACATGCAACAACAGAGATGCACCACATAGATATAAAGAGCTGGACACAAGAATGTACACAGCATGAGTCTATCTATATGAAATTCTAGAGGCAAAACTAATCGACAGTGAGAGAAATCACATCAGTGGTTTCCTGGGGCAGTGTGCAAAGGGGCACAGAATTCTGGGGAGGTGGAAATGTTCTCTATATTGATTGGGATGGTGGTTCACTGGTGTATACATTTGTCAAAAGCATTCAACTTATGGGCTTAAAATATTTTATTATATGTAAATTATATCTCAATAAAACTGATTTCCAAAAAGATTATAGGTTTAGAAGAGAGTATGCATTATCAAAAACAATATCATATATCTCCATTTTTACCCCCAAAATGTTTCCTGTATCCAATGCTTATTTCAGAAAGCATGCTTATATCCTGTTATTTTTCCTCAGTTGCATGGTAGATTTTTGTTCTAAAATGTCAAGTGGAAAAATTAGAAGACTTTATTATAAAATTATTAAGGATTTTTAAACCATCTTATCTGGCTAATCAGATTTCCTAGATCTTTGAGTTTTCAAGAATAGAGCAGTCTTAAAATACTAAAAACATAAGTATTTACTTCCATACACCTTTAAATAACATTTACTGAACATAATTTAATCCTCTCTGAATACCTCTATGTCATCATTATGAATATGAAAAGTTGTGCTGCTCTGTAATACAGTGATGATTTCAAAATGTATGATGGTACATGGAAGCTGTTTGCTTCCAGGCTAAGTAGACTCAAATACTGAGCTTTCTAAGTTCTTGTATTTATATCTCATTCTTTTCTGTTTCTCCTTTGTGCTGTCACAGCAGCCTTTTTTTTGTTGTTGTTATTGCCTATTTGTCTCCCTATAGGAGTTCCTTTCCTCTCTTCTAATCTGCTAAGATAATCAAGTTAACACAACTATAGATATAGCAGTGGTCTCCAACTACTGATTTTCAAACCAGCAATTGAATAGTTTCAAAATAATCAACTGGAAACTTGTTAACAGATGCTCACACCTCCTCCTTGTTGATTCAAATATCTAATTCAGTATATATCATACATGATGTTTTAGTTATAGAAATATGCTTGTGTTTGTTTGCACATACACTAAAGTAGAGGAAATAGTGTAGGGTACCACTACATACACGTCATCCAGCTTCAAGAATATTCAACATTTTATCAATCTTTTTCATCTATCTGCCCTTTCTCTTCTTTGTACTGGGGTTGGTAAACCATGACCCCACAGGACAACTCCACCCCCCTGCCTGTCTTTTTAAAATTGAGATAAATTTGTATTTCTAGTAGGCTTCCAGATGATGCTGATGGCCCTGAGACCACAGCACTACTTTAGATAAACGGGCTGACCATCCTGCTCTGGTGTTTGCCCAACATTGATCAAGTAAGTGTTAATCCAGGTGACTGATCTTGGTGATGACTATGATGACAATATAGTGAGGAAGTCAAGAGGCGCTAAGTATACTTTCCAAATTTAGTTAAAATTTCTAACCATTGATAGTCTCATTTCAGCTTCCAGGGTCATGGCCTTTTTCTAAACATCTGTTCACTTTTGGAAAGTATCTTGATTTCAATAAAATTACCAGGGATTACCTAAATTACTTTGTTTTTCTGATATTTTTTGCTATTTGATCTTGGTCAATGCATGTGGACATCAGGTAGGGGTTAGGAGTGCTATTTAGGAACTTCCACTGTGTTTGTGATAATGTATTTGACCTGTGGCCAAATGGTACTCTTGAGAGATGTGGTTGTGACTTTGACAGATTGAGCCAAAGTTAGATTCTGATGAATTGCAAAGGAATTTTATCAGGCCCAGGATGGTTGCCAGCTGAGTTGGGCAAAAGAGTGACTTTCCAAAAATGTCCAGAACAATGCACATTTACTCTGTCATCTCTACTTGCAATTTTCTCAAAGGTTAGCTAAAAACTTCATTTTCCTACTTTCTGCCACTTCCAGGCTTAAACTTGAAAACCAAATGGTAAGCTGTGTTCCTGCCTCTTTCAAATCAGCAAAAAACAGAGCTCAGCAAGCAGAAGGGAGTTCACAGTTTTGCTGATGTCACAGGAGGCAGAATGAGACCTCACCTTGTTTGGCTATTCAGTAAAGGAGATTAAGTAGAAAATTTGTTTCTGTCAGTAAGTTGAGGAGATTCAAGAACAGAGAGAAATCTAACAGGCTGGCCACAAGAAGACATTTTTGCACTTATGTTTTTACAGCCATACTGAAGTCAGATAATTATGTCTACAGAGTAGTAGAACATTTGCTTTAACAAGGAAAGACAAAAGTTCTATGCCAACCCTGTCCCCAGCATCCTTGCAGTAGGTCTCCTGTATCTTCAGCTTTGTTCTACCTTCGCAGGCAGACTCCAGTTGCCCACGGCCCAGACCACCCATGAGAGGAAGTCTGCAACCATCACTCAGCCAGCCCTCACAATGCTCCAAGGAGTAAGGAAGCATTTTCTTTTAAATAGACTGGAACATGACCCAAAGGAAAGTCAGTTATCTCAGTATCCGTGTGTCCACAAGAGGGAAATGTGTGTGTAGCATTCTAATCCCAGTGAATGATACTAATCACTAGGCTTCTGAAAAGTTTGACACTGTTAGTCCTCCCCCACTTTTCTAAATTGCAATGGTAATAACTGCATTTGCACAGAAATCACCCTGACTGCCTAGCTACTTCATTAAATTACCATATGATTCTTATTTTATGGGTACAAAATAGTTGATCTCAGTGAACTGGCAACTTAGAAACTTAGGAGGCAAATTAGAGCAATTACTAATAAATTATACATGTGATAACTAACAATTTGTCTATCACCTAGAAATATGAGAGAAAACTGCCAGACTCCCTGTCTGTGCAATTCTAAACAGTTCTTTTCATTTTTTTCTTTTCCAAGACCAAAAGCTTTCATTATCCACACCAGTGCCACCATTACTGTTGCTGCTTTCACAGAGTCCAACATGTATAATGCAAAGCTAGGAATACAACGGGTGGGATATACACTCTGTTCGGAACCAAGAGTTTGGCTGCTTAAGATTGGAGAACTAAAAAAACCCAAAACAACAACAAAAAACACTCCACAAAAATCACTCCCAAAAAACCAAGAAGTGAGTTTCATGTCAGCTTTCTCTAAGTAAGTTCATAAAGGAAATAATGGCAAGAGATAGGGGCAAAGTATCTTTTCTTTCATAATCACTATTCACAATCACTACTGTGCTTCATTTCTGGGCAAGGCAGTCTGATGAAATTAAGGGAATTCTGTGTGTGTTACAAGTCATGTGTAGTTATGGGGGAGGAGATGAGATTAGGTCAATTAACAAGATATGATCTTTCTCTTCTCTTCCTGCTTGTCTCACCTAGGCCTCAGGTGTGCCATTCAACATGAAAGATGGTCATGTCAGTCATTAATTGAGGGCCTCATTCCTCCATCAGCATATTCTTCCCACCAGGGACTGCCTCACCACCCACTTCCTTCCCCAGCAGGTTTCATTTTCTGCAGCTGCTGTCAAAAGCTAAGTGGAGGGAGAAAGAGTGGCTTTAACAACTGTATGCACAAATTTATTTTCACTGGCCTTTTGTTTGAATGAAAAAAAAAAGTATTCGGATCTTGGAAGAAGTAAGTCTAGAACCTAGATGTTAAGACAGGATGTAAAAAAAAACTGCATACTGAAGAGATTTGTTTTTTTGTTTTTCAGGGACAGGGTCTCACTCTGTGGCCCAGGCTGGAGTGCAGTGGCATGATCATAGCTCACTGCAGCCTTGAACTCCTGGGCTCAAGATCCTCCCACCTCAGCTTCCCAAGTAGCTGGGGCTACAAATGGGAGCCACTGAGCCTAGCCTGGAGAGAGTTTTGATACCAATTCCAAATATCCTCTAGTGATGGAAAAGATTTTGGTTTCTGCATAATCTATACACTGCATTTCTTCCATTGCCCAACAAAAATTATGCACCAATTTCTCTACATCACACAATATCATGTCATTTTAAAATTTCTCTCTTTTTGCTTTGAATACAAACTTTGGTCATAGCTTTGGTCATAGTCTCATATCCTCACATTTTACTTTGGTCATAATTTTCAGCGTTTCTTCCCACAGTCTTTATGTGGTTACCCTTGCCATGCACCTGGTTACAGGCCCTAATTTCCTGCTGCCAGCATCTCTCTGCAGAGTCACATGGCCGATATCTCCCTCGAGAAGCACTGATGTCAGGAAAAATAAAGTGTGATCAACAGTCTTTGTTTTCTACTAGTGCAATGAGCAGAGTTCAAAACAAAACCAACTTCCCCATGAATCCCAAACACACTTCTAAATAACTCTGGGTGCTGTTTTGCAACCTGTTCTGCATAGTTCCTTCAGGTTGCCGTGGGAGTTGACTTCCCTGTGTCCACACGTCTGTGTGCTGGGTCACACTAACCCAGTGAACAAGTTCTGCAGCAGCCTGAGGTTTGTAGAGGTCCAGGCACAACCTGCGAAATTCTGCCTCTCAGGCTCCTGCCAGGTGCATCGAACCACAAGTATGGCTTCCAGCCTCAGGGGATGCACCTGCAAACCTGGCATCCCCGAGGCCACACTGCTCTTGATTCACGTGCCATCTGAGCTCCTTGCCAAGCTTGAAGCTAAAGCAGACAATTGCAGGAGCGCAGAGGTGGCAGAGAGAGTTTAGAGGAATGATCCTCAACTCTCATGTCATACCTTGTGCCTAAAACACATTATAATGATGCCACCTAGTTCAGTAGTGCTGTTTGTATGTCGATTACTGCTTCTGTGTCATTATAGAGCAGTAACTTATCTGTATTAGTCAGAATATACATGATATACATTTTTGTAGTTCATCACTATAGAAATTGCCTAAGGCGATGGCAGAAAAGGACATTATTTTAAAACTAAATATAACTTTGAGCTGAAGGATTTCTTAGAGGAATATATATACAATGTATCCATAATACTAAGCAAAAGCTATTTTTCAAGGTGAGAAGCTCAGAATGAAGAAAAGATGGATGGGAACTCCTCCCTGCCCCAAGAGGGTCTGATTGCTGCCGGTGATGGTCCCGGCCACTGGCTCCCACCTTCCCTTCTCAAGGCTACACCTAACTGAGGCAGAAAAATCCTGGAGAAAACCACCGCAGATGGGAGAAGGCTCCTCAGTATGTTCTACTACTGAATTCTGTTTTTTGGACCAAAAGAGCCCTCTGCTCTCCTCCTGCATATTTTGCCTTGTTGTTCTCTGGGTAATCAGAGGTAGAGAGAGAAAAAATAATCTTTCAATGATACTCTTGCCTTTGCATTTTGTTTAAAACTCTCTGTTACCAAGGAAATGATTAAGAACCTCAACTGGAGGTTTTGAAATCAAAATCATTACATTGATCAAAAGTAGGACCTTTCTAGCACTGTTTGTCTGATGAACTCATTTTAAAACAGATTTCAGGGAGTCTTGACCAAGTCCTGTCCCTATATAGTCTTGACCCTATAACTGTATTTATAGGGTACAGATGGGATGTTTTGATATATGTATACATTGTATAAATGATCACGTCAAATCTATCACCTAAAATGTCGGCCATTTCTTTGTGGTGAGAACAGTCAAAATCCTCTATCTTCAAATTATTTTTTAACTTGTATAATAATCTGATAAAATAGCCGCCTAAGCTGGGGTCGTATTTCCTCATCTGCCACATTCTGCCGATGCACTAAGAAGCCAGGTGTCCGGAGAGCTCCTCCTATGCTGGAAGCTCTTGCTGCCTTCCGTCCGTCGTCTGGGAGGGACGCAGGGCGTGGAGAGGGAGCTGCTCTCCCCCATGCGGCTTGCGCCCTGACGTGAGGCTGGGGCACTTCCACACGGGGACCAGGGTCTGTGTTGGGGAGCTGACACCCAAGACACCCTGCCTGACTAAAACTCAACATGATTTAAAACTCTGACCTTCACGTGGATGCACCTGAAGTAAATGTTAGAGCCCTTCAAATAGATCAATCTTCTCTAACTAGAAAACATGCTTCTTTTTCTCCCCATGTCACATCATGTCCCCCAGTAGGCCTGTCCCAGTGCCTCCTTTGGTTTCTAGTACTACCTTTGTAGCTGCCTGCTGTTCTTTTCTCCCTCTCTTTTGTGGCTCCCCAGGGTGACGATTTAAAAAGAAAAGCTCCTTAATAAGGTTTGCATTGTCTTTTTATCCTCCTTGGGATAACTTTCTTCTATCACCCAGGGAATGACAGGGGGATATTTATCCTTCTATATTCATGGGGCTGAAGCACATGTTAACTCCTTTTTTGTTCATTTTTTGCCCCCTCGTCATGATACATTCTTTCTTTCTTTATTTTTTTTGAGACAGAGTCTCACTCTGTTGCCCAGGCTAGAATGCCATGGCGTCAGCCTAGCTCACAGCAACCTCACACTCCTGGGCTCAAGCGATCCTCTTGCTTCAGCCTCCCCAGCAGCTGGGACTACAGGCACACGCCACCATGCCCGGCTAATTTTTTCCATATATATTTTAGTTGGCCAATGAATTTCTTTCTATTTTTAGTAGAGATGGGGTCTCGCTCTTGCTCAGGCTGGTTTCGAACTCCTGACCTTGAGCAATCCTCCCTCCTGGCCTCCCAGAGTGCTAGGATTACAGGCGTGAGCCACTGCGCCTGGCCCATGATCCTTTCTTGATGTCATGTCCTCCATAGCAGCAGTCTCCAACCTTTTTGGCACCAGGGACCAGTTTCATGGAAGACAATTTTTCCACATACGGGCTGGGGTGGGGAGAGGCGGAGCTCAGGTGGCGATGTGAGTGATGGGGGCGGCTGCATATACAGATGACACTCGGCTCACTTGCCAGCCATTCACCTCCTGCTGTGTGCCCCCTAAGTTTCATGAAAGACCATTTTTCACACTATTGTGTGAAGAACAGCGAGGGTAAAGTTATCCACAACTCAGTGGAGTTTGGAGACAAAATCATATGTGCCTCAATTTTGTTCTGCATCTTGCTGGCCCTGACCCTGGGAGTCACCCCCTTTTCTTGTTAGCTTGCTCTGGTTTCAAATCCAGATCCAAGTCAAGCTCTCTGAGACCAGGTCCACGGCCTCTGCTCTGCACCACCCTGGCTTCCTTGCAGAGCCATCTGACTCTCTCTACCGGGGCACACAGCCCCTTTCTATTTCCTCCTGTCTAGGCCTCCTCACACCCCCACCTGCGCCCTGCCACCTCACACCTGGACAGCTTATTAGCTCAGTTTCCCGCCCAGCTCAGCTCAGCCTGGCTTCCGCTTATCTCCCCTCGCGGGGTGAGGAGCTGAAAGGCCCTCGTCTCCTTCAGGAGCCCACTCTTTGGCATCTGTAGTTGCACACGCGGGCCTGGCTCAGCTCTGGCTCCGGGAACCTTAACCTGACCTGCAGCAGCAGGAAGAGCACGCCCACGGGGCCCTGCACCTGCTCGCCTGGCAGGTAGCCCATGCGGCCAGCCTGGAAGTATTCCTACAGGAAGGAGTGCTTCCCCGACCTGGTGTACAGCTACCCGTTGGCTTCTCGTCCCACCCTCTTAAGGCAATTCCTAGAAACACGGAGGAGACAGGAAGGTCTGCACTTGAGAGATGGTGCCTGCTCTGAATGCCCTGTGGGACAGGGAGCTGGTTTATCAGTCCTGGCCAGACTGCTTTCCACCCCACAGAACCAGCCTGCACGTGACTGAAGCAGAACTCTGCTCTTGGGCGACAAGTTTTGGCTCCAAGGCAAAAAGGCAGATAGAGGGGTGCTGTGGGGATCACATGAGGTCACTTTGCTGAGGTCACACTGTATTATGTCCTTTTTACAAGGCCCCCAAGGCATGGCTTTGTTTTCAGTAATGGGTTCTGCAATAGATCAGTTTCCCTTTGCTTTGGCTACTGGAAATCTTAGTGCCAAACGTGAAGGTTGCCTAGGGCATAGAGTCAATTTTAATGAATTTTTATAATAATCTTAATCACTGATCCATTTTATATCCTTACCTTTGTTTTCCACTCCCCCCCATCTACCTCTAATTTATATTTTCTTGCCAGCCACCTTAAGCCATTCCTGAATCAAGGTGGAAAATGAATAAACAAACACATAAAACAAGGTAATTTATGGAAAACTGAGTCTTTTTTATGCAGTTGGTTGGAAGATAAATTTTTGGAGAGCAATATCTACTAAATGTTACAAGGCACATATTCATAACACAGAAACACCAATTTCAGAAATTTATCCTACAGTCATACTAGCATGGCTGTCATACTACAGTCATACTAACATATATATATATATATATATATATTTTTTTTTTTTTTTTGAGACAGAATCTCACTCTGTTGCCCTGACTAGAGTGCTGTGGCATCAGCCTAGCTCACAGCAACCTCAAACTCCTGGGCTCAAGTAATCCTCCTGCCTCAGCCTCCTGAGGAGCTGGGACTACAGACATGCGCCACTATGCCCGGAAAATTTTTTTCTATATAGTTTTAGTTGCCCGGCTAATTTCTTCCTATTTTTAGTGGAGACAGGGTCTCGCTCTTGCTCAGGCTGGTCTCGAACTCCTGACCTCAAGGGATCCTCCCGCCTCAGCCTCCCAGAGTGCTAGGATTACAGGTGTGAGCCACCGTGGCCGGCCTAACATATATGTTTGAGTACAGCATTGCTTATAATAGATAAAAGAAGAGAAAATAAAATAAGGTAACACACCACATTGCACATACACAAGGGGACACCGTGCAGCTGTTCTGAAATGAGAGATGAATTTACATGTCCTAACATCAAGGATGCCTTCAGTGCATTAAGTGAAGAACAAAGACATCTGAAGTTGGGAGTGGATCTATTTGTTACTTAAATTTCCTCCTAACCCTACCACAAATAGTGTGAATACTAAGGAGAGCTTATTGCTTGTTGCAGGGTATAAACAAAATCATCGTCCCTCAGCATGGAGGTTTTCTCTAATTCCAGGCAGTGTTAAATAACAGATATGAGGGAGCTGCGGCCTCTGAATTCGAGAGCGAGAGCATGAGCACGAGGGTTGGGGATAAAGCAGGAGAGAAGAGGGGCTAGGCTTCCATGAGAAAGGCTTTTGCAGTTGACGCTGTTGTATAATGGGAATTTCGTGATCTTGCTGCTGCGTGTAGTGAGTTTTCTTTTCATTCTGCCCCCTGAACCCTCAGTAAAATCCACCTTATTTCCCAATACTTTTGCAGTTGGATTTGTCGTGGAGGAAATGTGATGAAGTGCTGCATCTGACCTAAAGGTCAGAGAGGTCAAGGCCAGAGGCTGCCCAGAGTGACTGGCCCCATGAGGGTCACCGAGAATCAGGTCCCATGTGGAATCAGTTCCGTGAACAGTGGGAACTGCAGGGTTAAAACTTAGGAAAAGACCGGAGTATGGAGCAAAGAGCAATAGCCAAACCAACCCTATGCAAAAGCAGTGGTCTGTCTGGCTTCATGCATACTGAGGTTCCTGTTCATACCCAGACGACAGAGATTTAGGAAAATGGTGAAAGGATCATAGGAGAGAAGATAATTTGAGAACTTAACATGTGTCAGAGTGGCCACAATTAAACACGTGACAGATATGTGAAGTCTAGCTTACATTGGTTGCTATAGGAATATGTGCTTTATCTGAGAAAAGAAAAAAAAGGTTTTCTTCCTTAAATCTTCCCCTCCTGCCCACTTCACCTCTGTGCAACTCAGCCCCTTGTCCTCACACAGAACTGCCCTGTGTGCGCGGCTCTCTCTTTGTAACTAGCTAGCCTCCTCTTCCGGAACCACTGCTTCCACGTCCTGCGGGACCAGGCCTGTGAGCAGGCCCCATGGAGTGGTTTCTGGAGCTCCCAAATTCCTGGAATTTGCAAGCTACCGTGTGCATACAACTTTCTAGAAAGAGGGTTCGCATTGAACTATCAATGGGATAATCCTCAGATGCCAAGAACCTTTGATTGAGAAACCTGATAGAAACTCCTCTAAGAGAAATCTTACTGAAAACTTTTGCTCCTCCATCATATTTAGATATGCATATACCTGCATATTTCTAAAAGTAGGTGTTGTATGTGAAACTTCCTTAATTTAATATGATGCTGGAATTAGGCTGTGGCCTTGTCAGCCCTGTTCATGTTTCAACAGCACAGCCATTTTGAAGAGCTTTTCTTTTGGTTACTAACTCCACTTGCTAGCCCAGAATTTTCCTACTCAAAAGACTGAAGCTCTTTAGGACACAGACAACATGTTTTTGTGTTTTTTTCATTTTCAAGGCTGAGCACAAAGCTTGGCAAGCAGTTGGTACTTAATAAATAATAAAAAGCCCACAATAGCTGAGTATTCAGAGTATGCCAGACACTGAGGTGTTTATTATTACAATCCTGATTTTATAGGTGAGGAAAATGAAGTCCCAAGTACAGATCCACGTTTAGAAGACTAAACCCTTGATGTCACCCATTCTCTATAAATTCTGTTAAAATGAATGAATGCTGAGATGACAGGTGATGGTCACTAAAGGTAAAGAAACCAGGTAGCAGCATGGGGGCAGGGGGCTGCATCAGAAACTCAGCTTACTTGTCTTGCATGTAAGTGTGCTTTTCCTTATACTTTTCTAACTTTGTTTGAAATCATCTTTATTCCTTACTAGAAATGAAAGTGAAATCCTACATACTAAATTTTTTTTTTTTTTTTAAGACAGAGTCTTGCTTTGTTGCCCAGGCCAGAGTGAGTGCTGTGGCATCAGCCTAGCTCACAGCAACCTCAAACTCCTGGGCTCAAGCAATCCTCCTGCCTCAGCCTCCCGAGTAGCTGGGACTACAGGCATGCACCACCATACCTGGCTAATTTTTTCTATATATATTAGTTGGCCAATTAATTTCTTTCTATTTATAGTAGAGACAGGGTTTCGCTCTTGCTCAGGCTGGTTTTAAACTCCTGATCCCAAGCAATCCACCCGCCTCGGCCTCCCAGAGTGCTAGGATTACAGTAGTAAGCCGCCGCAGCCAGGCCCTGCATACTAAATTGAGGTCATTTCACATGTCTCACATTCCAGGACTCTTGTGTATGACAATCTTGTTTATCAGTAGATCAAATTTCACAGTGACAGGGACTTGACACCACGAACATCTATAAGGAAAGCAAAATCTTTCCTCTTCTGTGCTCCTTCCCTTGTTGGAGTTCCCAAACTCAAATGCCTACAGGGACTAGTAGGTACACCAGTGACATGAGGGCCGGGTGGGAACCGGGGCGGCCAGGCGGGGGGCTGCAGTCTCACCACATCATCACTACTGCAGAATGGTGGTGTGGGCCCAGAGGGACTAGAGCTTTAGAATTTTAAGAGAACCCAGGAACACAGATTTTTATATAGAATCTTCTGAGTTTTATATGTTGACAACTTAATCAACTATTCTTAAAAACCCAGTCAGGCCAAATATTAATAAAACACAACATCGATGGCTGAGTGGGCCTGTGAGCCACCACTTTGCAAACTTTGGTTTCATCTGGGGAACATCCAAAACCATCTTCTGCTCAATGCTGCAGATTAAGGGTATGGAGGAGAGGTGAAATTAGTATTTTCAGTTTTTCTAATTGTTAGCATCTTTGGGAAAGGTTTGGTGAGGTAAATGGTTGAAAAAGAGGCTAAAATTGTTTTTCAACTCTATGTGGATTTCAAATATGCTGTCCACGGCACCAAACTGAAAGTCAAGAGCGAGGGGTTAAGTTGTGTGTGGCTTCCTCCCTTAAGCCACCAGTTAAGCTTTCTGCTGCACAAAGAATCCACTTGGTGAGCACTAACACACAACGTCAGCCTTCTTCAAGCTGACTGTTAGTGTGCAGCACTCCGGTGAATTTGCAGGAAAATCCACAACTGCCACGTGCCTTCTTCCATTGCATGTGCTGCTGAGGGGTGCTATCAGCCTCCAGCAAGAAACAAGGACTGCATCTCTGGATAGTCACTGTCCAGGGAGGAAGAAACACTTCTCAGAAGAATGAAACTTCTCCTAAGAGGGAGACACTACTTCCCCTTTTACTCGCCAAGGCTATGCAAAATACTGACCAAACCTTTATCCATTCAGGCATCAACTATACCAGCATACGAGCATCTTGAGCCTTCGGCCACTGCAAGCCTCTGAGATTTTGATGGAGGAAGTCATGCAAAAGCATAACTTAGCAAGACGAGATGTTTAAGAATTCATTCCCACTCCACATCTAAGGACTGAATCTAGACAAAGCTTCCTCGAGCCTTATTTTCTTTAAATATATTTGAGAAATGGATGCTAGATATTAATGTACTCTGCAAGGCTTTGGGAAATACTAAACACAGTAAATAAAGGTGTTACGTACATTTTAAGTTTGGAGATTTATGCTTGGGCACACACAAAACTTCCCTCCCACCATTGAGGGAAATTGAGAATTGTCCAACCTCTTTTCTTTAAACAACGACAAAGGAAAATACCACATCAGATACCTAAGCCAACAGTAACAGAGTAATGAAGTGTGGACAATATCAGATATTATGTTTGGAATGAAATTTAGTTCTTCACAGGCTGCCAGGAATACTCTTTTTAATTTTATAAGGAGAATACATTACAGGACTACTATGGTATTTAGAATCCCTATATTGGAGTATTCCCAGTTTTTTTGGAAATATCTAAAGCTGTTTCAAAACAGCACTTTCTACTTTTGTTAACACCTTCTTTTCCTTTTAAGTTAACTTGATAGATTGTGCCTAAGTTTCAGGTAAGCCCAGACTTTTCAATACCCAGTTTCAATGTGTTAGGAAGGCCACCCAAAGATCATGAGACTTGGTTTTACCGTTCAAACATCTGCATCTTTACTTCATGCAAATCTAATTCATGCATCACTATGCTAGAGCAGTTCTCTCTCTTCTGCCTCCCCAGCTTCCTTACCTGTGGGCTTGCCACCTGTCACATCTGTGGTGACCACTCCCTAGCCTCTTCCCACAACAGTCTCTCCCTGCTCCCATCTTCCCTAGGCCATGGCTAATCCTCGAACTGGACAGGCGGCAGCGAATGGCTCTATCTTGAGGGCAGGAGTGGGGAAGGCATGCAGGACAGGGGTGGGTCTGCTTGGACCCACATGGGGCCCCAGGATGACCGACCTGGAGGCAGGCTGTCCCATCAGAGCTAGAGACAAAGCTGGCCTGCTTTGCGACTCTTCCCTGGGTGGCCCGGACCCCACCTGCCAAGTGGTTCTGACTCAATTATTTTTGGAGTCTCCCAGATGATTCTAATGTGCAGTTCTGGGATCAGCTAGACTGCCACAGTAGCAAGGTACAGTAGGACAAGCAAGGACTTCTGCGTCGGAAAACCTGGGTTCCAAGGTTTTCTGCTCTACCAGAGGCTGGCTGTGCTACCCAGGGCATGTCAGCTCTCTACTCTAGATTCTCTCCTCTGTAACACAGGATAAACACACCCTCACAGAAGTGCTGAGTATCAGTTACACCAGATGTGATGTGTACAGCACAGTGCTTGGCACAGGAAAGGCAGTCAGAGATGGGGGTGGAGTGTGATACATACACCTTGCTCTGAATGGTCTTCATCACACTGCTAACAGGGCTGGGTGACAACCAAGGGCCACGTTAGGGTGATTGCTCTGATGACAGGCAAATGGTTCAGCTGGCTAAACATACTGGGACCTTCCAGCCAATCCTGACACAGGTGCTCAGCCAGGCCCCAACACTTCCTGCTGTGTTTGTTTCTTAAAACGCAGGAGCAGGTGTGGCGCATGGAGGCGTGTGGAACCGGCCGTGTGCTCCTGCTCTGTTTCCGCTCCCACTGCGAAGCGCTGGATCCAGAACCACGTGGGGACACACAGCTGGGGACACGGACGCCGCCCAGCAGCCCCCAGAGACCCCACACGGGAGACCCCACACGGCGTGGGCTTTGGCTTCACAAGAATGTTGTTTATTTCGCAGTTAATGAGGGGACACATGGTCCCTCCGAAAAGTCAGCTCTGGAGGGAAGAGAAGAGGCAGGCCAGGAATCGGCAGTGCCATGGCGCCCGGCCCTGTGTGGGGACAGGGACTGGCCATCCGTCCAGGACCAGGCTTTCCTGCGAGTCTGGGAGGCTGCGGGCCGGGCACTTTCTTGGCACAGGATCGAGCATCAGCACAGCGCCGCGGGGCTCGGGCCTGGCCCAGGGCAGGGCCCTAAGCACCGCAGGCCAGGCTCCCATCGAGCATCAGCACAGCACCTCGGGCCTGGCCCAGGGCAGGGCTCTAAGCACCGCAGGCCCGGCTCCCTCGCTCGGTGCCGCAGCAGCAGCAGTCGGTGTGTGGGCACAGAGCACGGCCCTCGTGGGAGCTGACTATGGACTAGAACAGCCACTCACTTGGGCCCCAAACCCACCCTTGCAGCAGCTTATGATCTATAATGCTGGGTCCGTCCACGGAGGCTCTCAGGGCGGGAACTAGCTCCCCGATCCCTTCCAACTGCGCCGGCCTGTGTCCCTGATGTGTCATGGGGCAAATCGAAGGAGCACGGGACGCAAAGGATTCTCTCAGGAGAGGCCTAAACCAAAGCACGAACCAAGAGAACGTACTGGAAGCCCACATTGCTTTATCTGTTTTCTTATCTTTACTCCTATCTCCAGCTTTCTTAATCTTTTTCATATTTGATTAGTACTGGCTATTATTTTTATTTATTTATATTTTAGCGTGTTATAGGGGTACAAGTGTTAAGGTTACATATATTGCCCATGCCCCTCTCCCCCCTGGAGTAAGAGCTTCAAGTGTGCCCATCCTCCAGACGTTGTACATCTTACTCGTTTGGTTGTATATACCCATCCCCTCCTCCCCTCTCCCACCCTCCAGACACTTGATAAATGTTACTCCTATATGTCCACTTAGGTGTTGATCCTTTAATACCAATTTGCTGGTGAGTACATGTGGTGCTGGTTTTTCCATTATTGAGATACTTCACTTAGTAGAATGGGTTCCAGCTGTATCCAGGAATATACAAGAGGTGCTATATCACCGTTGTTTCTTAAAGCTGAGCAGTACTCCATGGTATACATATACCACATTTTATGAATCCACTCATGAATTGGTGGGCACTGGGGTTGTTTCCACAGCTTTGCAATTGTGAATTGTGCTGCTATAAACATTTGAGTGCAGGTGTCTTTTTCATAAAGTGACGTTTGATCTTTTGGGTAGATGCCCAGTAGTGGAATTGCTGGATCAAATGGTAGATCTACTTGTATCGCTTTGAGGTGTCTCCATATTGCTTTCCACAGAGGTTGAACTAGTTTGCAGTCCCACCAGCAATGTAGGAGGGTTCCTCTCTCTCCGCATCTGCACCAGCATTTGTTTTTTGGGGACTTTTTGATAAAGGCCATTCTCACTGGAGTTAAGTGATATCTCATTGTGTTTTGATTTGCATTTCCCTGATGATTAAAGATGTTGAACATTTTTTCATGTTTGTTGGCCATTATTCTGTCTTCTTTTGAGAAGTTTCTGTTCATGTCCTTTGCCCATTTTTTTTTTTTTTGAGACAGAGTCTTACTTTATTGCCCAGGCTAGAGTGAGTGCCGTGGCATCAGCCTAGCTCACAGCAACCTCAAACTCCTGGGCTCAAGCAATCCTGCTGCCTCAGCCTCCCAAGTAGCTGGGACTACAGGCATGTGCCACCATGCCCGGCTAATTTTTTTTCTATATATATTAGTTGGCCAATTAATTTCTTTCTATTTATAGTAGAGATGGGGTCTCACTCTTGCTCAGGCTGGTCTCGAACTCCTGAGCTCAAATGATCCGCCCACCTCGGCCTCCCAGAGAGCTAGGATTATAGGCGTGAGCCACCGCGCCCGGCCCCTTTGCCCATTTTTTGATAGGGTTCTTTGATTTTTTTCTTGCTGATTTTTCTGAGTTCTAAATAGATTCTAGTTGTCAGCCCTTTATCAGATGTGTAGCTTGCAAAAAGTTTCTCCCATTCTGTGGGTTGTCTGTTTGCTCTTTTGAGAGTTTCTTTGGCTGTGCAGAAGCATTTTGATTTGATCAGGTCTCATTTGTTTATTTTTGTTGCTGTTGTGATTGCCTTTGGGGTCTTCTTCATAAATTTTTTGCCTAGGTCAATGTCTAGAAGAGTATTTCCAACAGTTTCCTCTAGAATTCTAATAGTTTCACACCTAAGGTTCAAATCTGTTACCCAGCGTGAGTTGATTTTTTGTGAGAGATGAAAGGTGTGGGTCTTGTTTCAGTCTTCTACATGTGGCTATCCAGTTTTCCCAGCACCATTTGTTGAATAAGGATTCTTTTCCCCAGTGTATGTTTTTGTCTGCTTTGTCAAAGATTAGGTGGCTATATGAGGATGGATTTATATCTGGGTTCTCTGTTCTATTCCACTGGACAATGTCCCTGTTCTTGTGCCAATACCATGCTGTTTTAATGACTATAGCCTTGTAGTATAGTTTGAAGTCTGATAAATTGATACCAGTATTGGCTATTTTTCCCCCAATTCCAACATTGAGAAATTAACTGGAAAACGCAGAAACCACCGTCATACGACCGGGAGAGAGAGGAGTGATGAAGACAGGGACAGCATGGTAAAACCTAGAGCCAACTAGACAGGACAGGTGGGGCACATGGTGCTAATGCGCAATCTGGCGATTTTAGGGAGTTGGGAGGGAAGACAAAGTCAGGATTTCTCAGGGCATGCATATGCTGCTGACCTTCTCAGTCATGTCATTCGCTGAGAAGGCAATGTGCCACCCTGAAGGAGGACGGTGGCTCTGGGATGGGTCAGGCGGACTGACGAGGGGCACAGGGCTCAGGAAGACTCTGGTGACAATCTATATTCAGAAAAGAAACTCTAGGATAAAGCACACCAGAGTACAGGTACATGGGAAATAAACAGGACAGGACCCCTGTGCCGGGACAGGCGCATGGAAAGGGGTACGGAGAGCCAGGCAGGCAGGCCAGCCGAGCCAGCACACAGGGGAGATGTGGGGGCCACAGCCCACAGGGCAGGCCGAGGGCCACGGGGACCTGCCGGTCATCAGGGCCCAGCCCAGGCCTCCAGTGAAAACAGCAGGAGCAGGGGAGAGTGTGGGCTCCCAGGCGGGGCCTCTGACAGCCAGCTGTGTTTCTGAGACATTCTTGAGTCATGGGGTCCCTTCTAGGATCTGAGGGAAACTACAGAGCTGCTCCCCAAGAAAATGCACTGGTGCTCATACAATTCCACCTTTCACTTCTGGGGATTCACACATCCCCCGAAAGCTAAGCCACAAAGTTATGAGCCCCAGACCCAAGGGTGCTCCTATGCACTGAAAGAAGAGGAGTCACAATAGGAAGTGCCTGGAGTATTGTTTAATGCTTTAAACCTCTGGCAAACTAAGTGGGATAACATGAGGCCTGGCCCAAAACTGGTCTGAATGATACACATTTGCAGCAAAGATTAGTTAGGCACTGAAGCTGACACTGTGTGCCTGACTCCAGGGGCTGGGAGGGATGCCTTAGCGGTAGCCCTGGAAAAAAAATAAAGAAAAATTGAGAAGCTAAAGGTGGGGGGTGTTTGGCGAGAAAACTGTCCCCCTATTTTCCCTCAGATGTTTGTGGGAGAAAGTTAATTCAGAACAATGGTGAATGGCCCTGGATAAGGGGACCTTGCTTTGGGGTACTACTTTTGGCATTTATAATATACATTTCATACTAAATTAAGGCACACAGTATTTCTACAAAAAAAGAATAATGTATATATATTTGTGGAAATGAACTTGTACCTACTGATTTTTTTTTTTTTTTTTTTTTTGAGACAGAGTCTCGCTTTGTTGCCCAGGCTAGAGTGAGTGCCGTGGCATCAGCCTAGCTCACAGCAACCTCAAACTCCTGGGCTCAAGCAATCCTGCTGCCTCAGCCTCCCAAGTAGCTGGGACCTCAGGCATGTGCCACCATGCCCAGCTAATTTTTTTCTATATATATTAGTTGGCCAATTAATTTCTTTCTATTTATAGTAGAGACGGGGGTCTCGCTCTTGCTCAGGCTGGTTTCGAACTCCTGACCTCGAGTAATCCGCCTGCTTCGGCCTCCCAGAGTGTTAGGATTATAGGCGTGAGCCACCGCGCCCGGCCTGATTTTTTTTTTTTTTTTAAACAAAGGCATTGTTACTTTTCATCTAGCCATTTAATTAAACCACAACCTAATTTTTGAAAAGATGCTTCTTGGGATGTCTGGGAGGGAGAGGGTAACAGCTCTGTGTGCTATCAGTGAATTATGGGTTTTGATTCTTAAACACATTTTTCCTAGGAAAGAGCCTGACGTTGGGAGCCTTTTTTATGCATGACTCAATTTGGTCCCAAGATACAGAACCAGCAAGAAACACAGTGGGGTGGGTTGATCATCCAAGGAAACTTACCTTCGTACAAAAGAAAAAGATAGTTTAAATCATTCGTAGAAGATGCCCTGTGTGTGAGTCGGTTGCAAGCATATCTAACCATACTAGGATTTTTGGAATATGCTCACTGTCAAATGACCCCTCAGGATATGTACAGCATGGTGTAACATATGCAAAATAAAGAGCACAGAATTAAGAGTCAGAAGACCTGTAGTCTGGAGCAGGCTTGACACTGTGAGGAATATGACCTCAAGCAAATTATTAAATGTTTCAGAGCCCAAGAGTCTTCCCTGTGAGACTAAAAATGCCTGCTACCTCCCTACCTCACAAGTAACATCAAATATGAGCAGTGAATGAAATACCAGAAATTAAAGCATTCAAAATCTCTAAAGTATCATATTAAATTAGGCCATTATCATACAAAGCTATAGAATTTTTCCAAACCTAAGTATTTTTTTGCATGTGTAATATGGACAAAACATTGCTCTAGGTAATATGAATAAACCTTTCAAAGATCTTTGTTTATTGTTTTAAAAATTAAACTCATTAAGATTTATCTATATATTTTTATAAGATTTATATATTTTTTAAAATATTTCAAATTGAATGGGTTTACATACAAATAGGACAATAAACAGTTTCCTTTAGATAGGTCAAAGTAAATAAAATGTGTAAAAAATTTTAAATAAGCACAATGCAATTAATACCTAAGAATCAACACTGGTGAATCCGTCTAGAGTAAAGCAAATAAATTTGAGCTGAATCATGCAATGCTTTTTTTTTTCTTTTTAAATCTCAAAATGACTGCTGGCCTCTGTTGGCTTGCCAATATTTAGGAGAGGCAACTGCATGAGCAACTGGGTTCTCTTTAACAAATGAACTTTGGCTTCTAGTAGAAGATGTGAAATGAGTACAAACATTTGTCTCCCTGGACTGTAAGAAAATGACACTAAAAGGTGAAAGACACAGAAGTGAACCAAATGGGAGAGGAACATCAAGGAAAGAAGAAACAATTCAACAAATTTCTGGAGGTCAGGAAGAGGATTGCAAATAAAATAGTTTATGGTGATAAGTTTTATGTGTCAACTAGGTTAAGCTATGATGCCAATTGTTTGGTTAAACACTAGTCTAAATGGTGCTGTGAAGGTATTTGTGGATGCGATTAATATTTATAATTAGCTGACTTTAAGTCAATTAGATTACCCTTCATAATGTTGAGTGGGCCTCATCCAATCAGTTGAAGGTCCCTAGGAGCAAAAACTGAGGTTTCCTGAAGAAGGTAGAATTCTGCCTCAAGACTATAACAGAACATGGGGAGTTACTAATCAATGGGCAAAAAGTTTCAGTCAAACAAGATGAATATGCCCTAGAGATCTGCTCTACCTCCTTGTACCTATAGTCAATAGGTATGGTGTTCATAAACATTTGTTAAGAGGGTAGATCTCATGTTGTGTTCTGATCAAATAAAAAAGACTTTAACATAGAAATCCTGGCTGGGTGTGGTGGCTCATGCCTATAATCCTAGCACTCTGGGAGGCTGAGGTGGGCGGATTGCTCCAGGTCAGGAGTTCGAAACCAGCCTGAGCAAGAGTGAGACCCCATCTCTACTATAAATAGAAAGAAATTAATTGGCCAACATATATATATACACACACACACACACACACACACACACAAATTAGCCAGGCATGGTGGTGCATGCCTGTAGTCCCAGCTACTTGGGAGGCTGAGCCAGGGGAGGATTGCTTGAGCCCAGGAGTTTGAAGTTGCTGTGAGCTAGGCTGACGCCACGGCACTCACTCTAGCCTGGGCAATAGAGCGAGACTCTGTCTCAAAAAAAAAAAAAAAAAAAAACCCACAGAATTCCTACTTGAGTTTCCAGCCTTCTGGCCTTTGCTATGGATTTGGGAACTCAAGACTGTGACATCAACTCTTACCTGGATTTCTGGCGTGTCTGCCTGCCCAGTGGATTTTGGACTTCCTAGCCCCCACAACTGGTGGGGCCAATTCCTTAAAACAAATATCTCTTTGTCTCTCTCTCCCTTCTCTTCCCCTCTGTGGAGAACACTGATTGGTACAGAGTGAGAACGTAAGAGCCTAGGATGCACAGGAGAAAACTTTGGGAAAGTGGGAGGGTGGGCAGGGGGGTAAGCTGCCTAGCCACATGCCAGTTAAGCCCCAGGCTCCCCGGGCAGCTGCAGCAGAGACTGTCACTTCGAAACAGGCGGAGACGAGAGGTGGAGTTAAGTCCGCCTAGGGTACACTGGGCCTGTGTGAGCGCCTCACTCTCGTCCCTTGCCCTGCTTAGGTCCAGGCCCTGTGCTAGAAACCCATAATTTTCCTTGTGGGCAAAATATCAGAGGACTCTTTATCTATAAAGAAATGTAAACACTGCCTGGAAATTATACTCTAGGTAAAGGTATTAACATGATGGGAAGCTAGGAGAGGGATATACAGAAACTCTGTATTATTTTTGTAACTTGTCTCTCAGCCTAAAATTAGTTCAAAATGAAAAGTTAAGAAAAAAAGAACTAGGAGGGCTAGATTTCATGTTTACTCTGGGAGAATCAAGATATACTACATAAACTGATGGGACAAGAAATTGAGGTTTATAATATTATTTTAAGGTATAAAGATTATCAGTACAAAAATTAAAATATTAACTATCAATTTAGGAAGGGAGAAGGGTAATGAACAAATGGCAAAAAGGCAACAGTGTAAGCTTACTATTATCTTCATCATCACTACTACTGCATCAAGCAAGCAACTGCCTGAGCAGCTGTATCCTGAAAGACTATTGTTCTGGGAAGAGGACCTTGGCTTTTCATTACAAGTACTTCCATGCTATTTTATTTCTTAACCTATGCATGTATAACTTTCACAAAAAGTTAAAAACAGAAAAAAAGCTTCTTCAAAAATATTCTCTCAGGGATGAAAGAGGAGATTTTTAAATGTAGATAACTTGTGCTGACGTCACCAACACACTTCACAGAAGAAGAAGTCTATAATAATAGGACTAAAGGGGAACAATTTCACATGTAGATTTAGAGGCTCAAGCAGTAAGACAATTTGGAAATTTCTACACCGACCTCTTTGTCAGAAAGCAAAGGAAGTTTTTTTAAAGAAGAAAATTTACCAAAAAAATTGTTTCCCTTCCTTCTCCCCAGATGCCAGGGATCTCATCAGTGTACGAGTGCCCATGCATTGTAAACCTAGGTGCAAAATTGGACCATAACTTCACAAGTTGGGGCACAGATTCACTTCCACACCTTCCCTTGGCTAGGGAATGAGATCTGTTGCGTGTTCAGCACTACCATGATCTAGCAAACCACAAACAGTAACACATGTAGATGAAAGGAATGTTTTACCAATATGTATGTGTTAATTACAATACTTAAAGCATATCAATGATAACTATGAACAGCTTCCTATTATATCATGTTCCGATCCTCGGTTGTCCTCTGCAATAATACCAACCTGCCTTTACTAAGAATGAAATCTAGTGGCATAACAGCTTCTCCATTGCTGCGCTTTCTTCTCCCTACATCCATTTTTTTTTTTTTTTTTTTTTGACNAGACAGAGTCTCACTTTATTGCCCAGGCTAGAGTGAGTGCCGTGGCATCAGCCTAGCTCACAGCAACCTCAAACTCCTGGGCTCAAGCAATCCTGCTGCCTCAGCCTCCCAAGTAGCTGGGACTACAGGCATGTGCCACCATGCCCAGCTAATTTTTTTTTTCTATATATATATTAGTTGGCCAATTAATTTCTTTCTATTTATAGTAGAGATGGGGTCTCGCTCTTGCTCAGGCTGGTCTCGAACTCCTGAGCTCAAATGATCCGCCCACCTCGGCCTCCCAGAGAGCTAGGATTACAGGCTTGAGCCACGGCGCCCGGCCTCCCTACATCCATTATCACTGTTTGCTTTTCCTTGGCAAGTGTATCCCTTGGCCTAATAAAATGTCTCGTTTTGTGAACTGGCCATATATGCCTGGCAAATAAGAGCCCTCAAAGATATTTCCATTTACTTGCTGCCTTTCTGAATTGATCTATAGGGTCTGCCAATTGGATCTTCTTCAGGTCACGTGGAATAGACAAAGTTGGACAAGTCACTTGGGCTGCAAACACTAGCACTTCTGGGAAAACAATTTACTAGCCGATGAAAGGGAAAGGCATCTTATGAGCTTAGTTAATGCCAAGTGAACAGTTGCCCCAGGGTATTCGGTACAATCAAAACCTGAGATTGTTTTTCCCCCAGCTTCTCTTTGCTCTCACATTCTGACAGCTCAGCTCTAAAAAGCCCCCCTGCAGTCCAATCTGTAGCTGCAAATAAAACAAACTTCTTCCTCTCAATACCACAGGATATCATATTTATTGGTCTTTACCACCCTGTCCAAACTATCATTCATAAGAAGAACGTCCGATCAGCCTGAAACACAGGCAGCTCCTAACAATGCTGCAAGGCCCTTGCAGGGTGCCTGTAGGAGACTAGCTCAGGGAAGGGGAATTTGTAGCACTGCAACTGATAGGCAGGTGTCTGAATGGACATTCCCCTGAAGCAAAATCAGTCAGAAAATAATCATTTTCCATTTGCTTTCTCATCTCCTGTCTATTTTGTTAAAGTGGAATTGTGAGTAAAATACAAAAAGCCCATTGACTTTTGTGCCCGTGGTGGAATGTTTTCCTAAGTCAGGATCATTCAGATAATTCCTATTCATGTGCTACGCGTTACCAGTTCCTGGAGGTTACTGGCTAGAGTTCCAGGTCAGGGTGCTGATATGGTTACCACAGAGCTCAGAAGGTTACACAGAGACATCAGAGGTCTGTGAGCCACTGATTTTTTTTCTTTTAGTTTTTGACACCCACCTGATTCTAAGCAGACCACCATGTCCCACAACAAGCCGTAGGAAGATGAGGTCTCTAACCCAAATAGTCTTTGCACTGATTTCTCTGTTTAGTATAAATGATACTGACTGCAGCAATCGCCAGACAGCACATAGACACATCCCTTGTGAATCAAGGCCTAAGTTCCAAGGCCACGTGCAGAGGCCAAGTCCATAACCCCTATTTCAATCATACAAAATCCAGATGATAAGAACCCTTACAAGCAAAGTATCTCCAGTGGTCAGAATCTGAAAACATTCAGGTGAGAAGCTAAAAGAAATCAGTTATTGGGCAATTGAGAATTGAATAAAGCATAGCAGTATCACCCCCTAAAAGATGTGCCTGTCTTCAGGTCCCCAGTAGGCAACATCGTCAGATGCCATCAACACCAAAACACTGGTGACTGCCAGGAGGGCCTGGGAAATCACTGTGTGGGCTCGGTAAATTTTCTGAGCTTATCTGGAAAGCTGCTTTAATTTCCCCTGAAATCTCAATGTAAGAAAGGCATACTTCAAAACAACTGATTGACTGATTAACCTACATCAAGATCTGGAGGCCTCCCAAGCTAAGTCTGGTCAAACTGCACAGTCAGACACCCTGTTACTCTCGGACACACAGTTTAAATAAAGCACTGATACGTAAATCAATCGGGCCAACAGTCCGGCATGCAACTGGCTGTTTTTAAGCCTCTTCTTCATGAGAGCATCTGACATTCTGACACTAAGGTGCTGTTTATTTTGCAGGTTGCTGCACATGTTCCCATCTTGCTTTGCCCGGAGTTCTAATTGCCTGGTGCCACTGCTTTCACAATCACTGGCGTCAAGAAATCATGTAAGACTGGGAATTCAAGACTGCCCTGTGTTTGTGTTTCTATGATAAAACAAATTAATCTTTATTAGTCTAAGTGGACATAACATAGAGAGAAGGGACTTCTATTCTCATACATTACTTGTTTGAAATTATTTTTGGCAGAAAAATATCCATGTCCTGGACACTCAAAGGTTTTTATTTAATTTTCCATTGGATGCCATGACCACAACAGACTGTCTCCATTTTGAATGGCTGTGACCTAAAACGAGGCTTTATTTTCCCCTGTCCTTCTCCCAATGAACAAACTAGCCGGACATTCACTGTGAATCCACTGCACGGAAACAAAAGCTAAGGGCAGCTAGAATGGGAAACTCAAACCCAGCCCTTCAGCATCTCCTAGAGCTACTCAGACACCTCCAATGGAAGGCAGCGTGTGATGTCTCATAAACAGAGGCAGAGATACACTGCTATGGCGGCAAGAGGGAGAGGAAACTGGAACACTCTGGGAAGGTGGAATTTAAGCTGGGTGCTTGAAGGAGGTATAAGATGTGAGACTCCAGACATTCCAGACTTAGGGACTGCTTTGCACACTTTGGAGTGTGGATTTTTTTAAATCAGTTATCATCAGCTGACATCCTGGAGCCTAAAAGCCATGGGTATTTTTTAAAGTTTTCAGAATTTCAATGTCTTCACACCTCCGGCATTTCCATTTCCGCATGAGTCCCAAAGCACCTTAAAGTTGCAGAGGAAAGAGAGGCAGTAGGCAGGGGATAACAAATGGCTGTGAATGTTGTAGCATGATCGGGATGCATGGAGAACAGACCAGTCAGTGGATCTGGCAGTTTGGAATCACTAAACAGCTTTGAAAGAAAAAAATTTGGTGGGCAGTGGGCAAGGGATCCCAATGCAAATAGGCCAGCGGTTCACTGACACTTGCTGCAGCTTGACAGACTGAAGCTACCTGCCTTGCCGTCCATTATGGCATTTCAGCAGGGACTTGGTTTAAGCACATTGCCTGTGATCAAGCATAGGGTTATGAAGACTTGAGTGTGAGAGAAAAAAAAGGAGAGGGAGAAGAGAGCACACTGGTGGGGGCTTCCATGGGGCTGGAGCGCCTGATCTCTCCAGTGGGGTGCGGGTCCAGGGTCGGTGATCCTCTCCGGGGGTGGGATTAGCAAAAACTACCGATAATGAGTACAGGAGAATCTTCACTGCGGTGTTACCGTTGCTAGCAAGGAAACCAGAAATCATCTAAATGTTCAACAACAGGGAACTGCTTAAATGAATAACTGATTATTTATGCGATGGGATATGACAGAGGCAGGAAGAAAAAAAAATAAGTGTGGAGAGAGAGAAAGATCTCTAGGATCTAGAGATCTAGATCTAGATCTAGAAGGGGTACAGAAGAGTATATATAATAGGGTCCCATTTATGTTTGCAGATGCATACAAACTTCTAGAAGGGCACATAGAAACTAGCATTGGTTCTATCTGGGGAGTAAAAAGTGAGGGTAGGAGAAAGAGAAAAATTTACTTTGCAATTTATAACCTTCTGTAATTGTTAATTTTGAACTACTTATGCATATGATGATGATCATCATCACGTTAAGTACAAAAGAATCCTCATGGGACTTCCCAGGGCTGACTGAAATTTGAGATGAGGACCAGCAGCTACTGTTGTAAAAGGGCCAATAGGCTCTAGAAGTTAAACTTGCCAACTATCAGATGGCTTAATTTAATAAGCAGTTATTGGGTATGTTATTTTCCAATCCTTGAGCAGCTCGTGACGGAGTCCAGCAATGAGTTAAGGCAAAGAGAGAGGTAACAGACATGACATGAACGAACGCGGGGGAAAGCCGGGCAGACAGAGACTTCCTGGTGGAGGTGAGGATTAATTAGGGTGCGAGTTGGTGAAGCAGAAGAAACAGCGAAAGGGCAACAGAATAAGAGGACAAGAAAAAATATGGTGAGCCCTTCACCTGATGAGGAAGGAAGGGAAGGGAATGTGGTGAAGACCCACCATGGAAGGGATGGCAGATGGTGCCCGAGGGACACTGGACCCCTTCCCAGGGAGGTCTCCCCCCTAATCAGTGGGCTTGCCATCTCTCACCAGCACCAGGACCCCAGAGTGGGAGGGCCGGGGAGCTCAGGGCAGTCTCCCCTGTAGATTCTGCTTCTAATAGAAATAATAGAACAACCTATTCAGCTTATTTTTCTGAATTCCGATTTACTCAAGATGACTAGATATTTCATTTTTTGATAAGATTATCCCTTTTTACAAATCTCTCCCCACCTCTCTCTCTCTCTGTTTCTCTCTCTCAGTTACATTAGATAAGAAATAATTCTCTCTGTTCCTTTGGCACCTCTGGTTAACCTAGGCTTGCCTGCTATCACTCTTGGGGAATTAACCACTTGTGCTATAATTCAATATGGCAAAGAAGCACAGCCAATTGTTTTGGAAAATGATCATAATAAATATGTTGATTGTTTATCACTAGAAAGAAAATATTGAAGCGCTTTTATTACAGAAACCCATTGGAGGCTACAGGCAGTCTAAGAACAACTGAGGAAGTATTAAGAGGAAAAAAAGAATATTGCCCTACTCTTAAATCTCTCCCGGCTGGCATCATAAAACAATCTCTTCGATGTCGGGAAGTAATATACCCTATAACATGGGAAATCCTGGGTCTTGGTGGATTTTTTATTTTATTTTGTGTAAGTCACTAAGTAAATGAGAAAACTCCACAGGCAAGGGGAAGGGGCACTGGGGAGGTACCAAGTGGCCCAGGTGGCAGCCAGTGAGTTGTACAAGGCCTTTCTGCTAATCAGAAAACAGAAAGTGTTGACTTACGGTGGAC
This sequence comes from Mirza zaza, assembly GCA_008750895.1. Lineage (NCBI taxonomy): Eukaryota > Metazoa > Chordata > Mammalia > Primates > Cheirogaleidae > Mirza > Mirza zaza. The sequence goes on from VSMD01113531.1 coordinate 36,037, forward strand.
TAGGATTCTGCTCTAGTAGCTAAGAATAAAGCACAGAGTTCCTGGTCACTTTTCAAACCACTCCTTGGCTTTCTTCAACTTGGGGAATGTGCTCGGCTTGGATCAGGAGCGAAACCAGAGAAGCTCCACGAGACGGGCATTTGGCCTCTCACCAACATGCTTGTTCCTGGACTTGGCTCTCAGCAAAGGCCATGCAAACATTCGGCATTCCACAGCTGAGGCCACACACAGAAGCTGCCAGGTAGAGATGGCCACAAACGTACTTTATCATGCTGGGGAGAACGGGCAGGGAGGTGGGGCAGGGGGAAGGTCAAGAATTGGGTGAAAGGGGGTGCTTCACCAAGTCCTGAGGATCCATGTCAGGAGGAGGACAGCTCACAGATGATTCCGTGGCCATCAACCTGAGGAAAGCATCTTGTAAACAAACCACTCCTGCCTGTCAACCCCAGACCATGCCACAACAAACTGCGATGGTACAAAGATGTGTGGTTAAAAGACAAAGCTCCAAAATATTTGTGGATGTTACCTAAAGAGGCCCCCAAAGTGATGGAGTGAAGCAAAAAACTGTGACTAAAACTGGAAGAAATATGACCACGTGCCACAAGACATCAGGAGGAAAGCATGCATGCCAAACTTCAGAGCGGCGCCCAGGAAGGCCCCACTCAGCAAGCCCTCCCAAGGAGAGCCAGAACACTGCACTTCACACGTAACCGCTTTTCAGATCTGCCTCCCGAACAACCCTTGGTAATAATACCTAAGTCAGCAAAACAACAGGCATCTTCATATTGATCCTATAATACTGGCAAGTCTGTGAGCTATAGGCCTCAGTCAGGACAAACACATAAAAAATTGCCAGCCTGCATAAGAAGTTTTTATCTAATGTAGATGACGCAGAAAATGTGTCCATTTTCTTCCTTTTTCCAGAAGGCAGACTTTTTTTTTCCTTATACAATGCCCATTTGTATGGCAATTATGCCCAGACTAGCTTTCAATGCATCTATTAGAGCCAGCCAGCCCCAGCACAACTTCCTGGGCAGTCCGCCCCTTGGGGATGCAGAGTATTTACAGGGCAAAGTCCTGGATGGCTTCCTTTGCATCCTGTGCCCCCAGCTCCAGACTGCACTCTTGTGCTCCCAGGCTACTCTCTGTCTGACTTTGAGACTTGACCCTCACTGCTTTTCTCCTAGGTGTAAGTTTACCTTACCTCCCTACAGTTTCACCAGCCCACCCAGGCACCTTGCAGTGATGTCTCCTGGCTGACTTGGTCCCTGGCAAGGGGGCACCTGCCTCCATGGGGGCAAAACTCCCCCTCAAAGAGAGATGTTATTTTCAAAACATGCTATTTGCTTCCAGATGGTCCACTTCCCTGCAAATCAAACACATGACATAGCTGGTATATTCACCAAACATACTAAATACCTACTATCGTTAAGACTGTTAGTGCTGAAGGCACAATAAATAAGGTATTGTCCTCATCCTCAGGGCAATTACCCATTACTAATGTACCACACCGTAGAAATCAGCTACCACATCAAAGCCATATTATGGAAACAGAGCAAAATAATAATAATACTTTAGAGTCATTCTAAATGTTACAGTTTTCAAAGGGCTTTTGCATATATTTTAATATTAATAACCTTAAGTCAAAGTCTCACCAGTGAATTGAATGAAATCCTTAACACCATTTAACTAACCTTGTTTTTGCTGTCTCTATTCCCCTCTCTAAGCATACCGCCCCTCATCAACCACCCTCTCTCTGTAGCCTCAGTAAGAATCTTTTGGAAACATGTTTCCTAGGCCTTTGTTTCTTTTTCTTAAATGCCTGTTTTCATACTCTACCTCTCAATGCTAGAAGAAACAGAATTTTAAGACCCAAAGTAACATGACATATCAGATTTATACTGGAGAGTTCCATGGGCCCGAGTGGCTAAGTGACTTAGTCACTGGGTTAGATGGCAACAGAGCTAAGAGTCCGGAGACGGCCCCTCACACCTCCAGATAAACCAAACAGCACCAAGTCACCCACTGGCAGGAGTAGCAGGTGGGGCCAAGGAGAAGCAGATGCTGCTGAAACCCCTCTGCTCCGCAGACTCAGTGAGGCTAGCAGAGATCACCCGATTCGCCACCCAGCTCTCCATCACCAACAGGGCAGAACAAAGGAATCTGTAATCACCTTTGAGCAAATGAGGTGATGATTTGTGATTCTTGAGTTTCCCTTTATAAACGTGTTACTGGTAGAACAGGCTTTTCAGTGATGTTTAACAAGGAAAGCAGGAATTTGGTAACTCAGTCTTACTCTTGTGGTCTTACAATAATGGGTCAGAAAGATTCTCCTTTTGTTCAGATATATTAGTCTAAGGCTTCTGACCCAAATTCTGATTTAAAACTGAACTTTACTGTGGCCTATAAAATACTACAACTTACCATGGCCAATACAAAATTCTCGATTCCACCTATAAAACCTGCTTCTCCCCCAGGGCACCAATGTGCATCCAGTTGCTTATGCCAAAAATTCATGCATCACATTTGTTTTTTTTCCATTCTCCACCCCACACATCCAATGTATGATTCATTCCTGTTTTTCTGCCACCTTGAAATCATACACTTCTCTCCAACCCTACTGCTATCACATTACCTAAGCCATCATCAGAGCTCACCCGAATTACTGTGGTGACCTCTTCACTGATTGCCTGGCTTCCGCTTTTGTCCCTGTACAATCGATTCCCCACACAGCAGCCACTGACCAGGGCGCCCATAGGATGCAAGTAAATCATAGTGAATTTGGTCCCGGCAAATGAGTCCTTGAGTGCTGGGCAGTGAAATAACATGCTGGGAGGATGAAGAATAATTTGGATTTGGTGGTGCCAGTGATATCACAGCATCACTACACTCTGAAAAGGCAAGAATGCATTACTTTATTTAAGACTCAAGAAAGACAGCTGTAATCATCTGGATGCTTGCCATTTAGAACACTACAGAATGGACACTACACATAGTGACACATTCCAGAGGATATGGGATGAGAAACAGGATAAGACTAAGGATGGATTGAGTAGACTTAGTGAAGAATGACATGGCACAAAAGGATTTAAAGAATGAAGCTAGAAAATCAACGACATCCAACTACCAGGAAGATGTTGACCCTATCACAAGTGATGAAACCAGTTAAGAATTCCAGCCAAACAGCAAAGCCTTGAAGGGGAAAGAACTCACATTATGTCAGCCCTGATACCATTTGTCCGGTGGTTATCAGAAGGCTGAGCAACAGAGAGGAGGGTTATATTTTAAATGTTTGTTAGTTTTCAAGTTCATTTCTCAATACCTGTTTTAAGTCTGGCTTCTATGCAATTGGCATAGTTTTGTGACTGTGAAAGATGTACCTGCCTGCCACTATTCTTGGTGGCTCTTTCACTGAAAAAAAAAAAATGATGTCTGTTGTACTTGGATGGGCAGAGAAACTTAAACATATAAAAGATCTAAAAAGAAGGATGGGCACAGAGATGGAAAGCAATTTCACCAGCCCCAAACTGGAGTAAACAGCTACTATGGTTAGTCAGGGCTGGTTTGTTTTCTGTCTTGATTTAAAAATGGTTAGTTATTTTAGCATTCCAGTGCTGCACTGGCACGAAGATCACATCAGAGGAAGAACTGTCAGTGAGCCAGAGCCTGGACAACTTTGTCCTCGGTTGAAACAACATCTTTGCAGAGCATTCAGAAGGTGGCCAGGCCCAATAGTGTCCCTTTGACATTTTTAACATACACAGAATCCAACCCCTTCTCAAACTGTTTTTCAGAGTGTGTGAGTCCCTTTCTACAAAGACAGTTCCTTTCACAAAGCAGACATTACTGAAGAGTTAAGACGGAATTAATTTCTATCGGCCCTGCGCCGAGCTGTTACTACAACGGAGCACACTGGCAGGAGACTGCCTGGAGGGAGCAATCGATAACAGGGTAGAGAGAAGAGAGCAGAGCAATAGCCACGAGTCCCACTGGACTGAGCAACTGGGGGACAGAGATTCTGTCTTATCTCCTTAGCTCCAGAACCTAGCAGGTGCCCAGCATTCACAACACGCCAGGAGTGTGAGGTTGCTGTGAGCTAGGCTGACGCCACAGTACTCTAGCCCAGGCAACAGAGTGAGACTCTGTCTAAAGGAAGGAAGGAAGGAAGGAAGGAAGGAAGGAAGGAAGGAAGGAAGGAGGGAGGAAGGGAGGGAGGAAGGAAGGAAAAGAAGGAGGGAGGTAGGGAGGGAGGGGGAGAGAGAGAGAGAGAGAGAAAGAAAGAAAGAAAGAAAGAGAGAGAGAAAGACAGAGAGAGAAAGAAATGCCTGCTGAACTGACAGTTTAAATAAATGAAAGAAAGAAAGAAAGAAAGAAAGAAAGAAAGAAAGAAAGAAAGAAAGAAAGAAAGAAAGAAAGAAAAGAAAGCAAGCCAGCCAGCCAGCCTAGGGGGAGAAGGTTGGTGAGTGGGGTGGGAAACTACAGAAAATAACTGTTTGGGGGTATCAGAGGCATAAACAACTCTAGCAGCACAGGAGTGCAGAGAAAAAAGTTATAAAAATGTACAGAAAAACAAATGGAGAATTAACTGTCAAAAGAGGATCCCACAAAAACATGACATTTGTACATAGGTGTGCACAAATGTAATGGACACACATTTGCACACAAACATGGTAAACACCAATGGGGAACCAGAACTCACTAGAAGGATGAAGGGTTCTGAGAGGCACTCTGTTTGTTTTAACCCTTTTTCCCAGGGCAGCGGGGTGGCTGGGGCAGGCTGAGGACAGCCAGTGAGGGACAGCCAGTGAGGACCAGCCCACCCGGGGACAGGGTGTGCAACAGGGTGGGAGCACCGGGCAGCTGGGGCAGGGCAGCTGCAGGCATGCAGGTCTGTGGCTCTTTCCTTCGTTCTGCAGGAACATCATGCATAAGCCCTTTCGCTAGTTCCAAAGCAGATCACTTCTAGTCCTATTTCCTAATGTAAACTCAAATTTACTTGACAATTCACCTTATTTTTATCATCTATGTATAGCAATTAATGATCCACTCTCCATAAGTAGGTTGCAAAACTGGTCTGTGTCTTTTGCAAACATTAAAGTGGAAATGGGCCTGACACAGATCAATAATGCTTGCCCATGTCCCTGTGCCGCTCTGCTTATTTTTAGCGCTTACATGGAGTCCAATATTTGTAGCAAAATACTCCACACACTCCTGAAGGTGATACGGAGTTCACCTTCAGGAATATTACCAATTACTGACCAAGGCAGGAAAATAAGTTTTAATTTACTTATTCCCACCATTTCTTTTTTCATAGGAATAAATTCAGACTCAGTGAGAATCTGTTCTACCATCTCATTATATAGATTCAGGCCTGTGGGGAAAGGAATCATGAAGCCTATAAAATTCCATGCCTCCTTTATTACTCCCTGTTTTCTTCCATTTGCCAATTTATCTAAGAGTTCAGTTCTTTATCCCACAGGCAAAGAAGTATGTGTTGATGCACACAAACCCAAAGAGAGCCTGAATTGGTTAGACACAGGAAGGAGGATGTCCGCTGCCTCACATTCCTTCACTGAGCTGCCAAACCCCAATCACGAGCACCACGAGGTTCAGCGATATAAAAGGTGTATCAGAAAAAGCGCTGGACATGGAAGCAAGTAACTGAGACCCAATTTCTACAGGGGCTGCCTTAGCCATCGCTGTGCTTCCCAGAGTGTGCACGATGCCCTCACACAGGCGGTGTCCGCTGATGCTGGGCAAGTAAAAAAGTTTCTACTAAACGCAAGTCATATTGTGATTATTTGTTGAACACGGCAGTCCCCAGTGGACTTATAAACTCCCTGGGAGACCAGAAAGGGTTCTATTCCCAGGTATGCATCCTTAGTAAACAGACCAAAGCCTGGAATGACATACATGATGCTCATGAAGTCTGTCTTTCTTTCTCTCTCTCTCTCTCTCTCTCTCTTTCTTTCTTTCTTTCTTTCTTTCCCTCTCTCTCTCTCTCCCCCTCCCTCCCTACCTCCCTCCTTCTTTTCCTTCCTCCCTCCCTCCCTCCCTCCTTCCTTCCTTCCTTCCTTCCTTCCTTCCTTCCTTCCTTCCTTTAGACAGAGTCTCACTCTGTTGCCTGGGCTAGAGTACTGTGGCGTCAGCCTAGCTCACAGCAACCTCACACTCCTGGGCTCAAGCAATCCTCTTGCCTCAGCCTCCCCAGTAGCTGGGACTACAGGCATGTGCCACCATGCCCAGCTAATTTTTTCTATATATTTTTAGTTGGCCAATTAATTTCTTTCTATTTTTAGTAGAGACAGGGTCTCGCTCTTGCTCAGGCTGGTTTTGAACTCCTGAGCTCAAGCAATCCTCCCACCAGGCCTCCCAGAGTGCTAGGATTACAGGTGTGAGCGACCGCGTACGGCCTATTTATTTATTTTTATTTAATTTTTTGAGACAGAGTCTCCCTCTGTTGCCTGGGCTGGAGTCCTGTGGTATCAGCCTAGTTCACAGCAACCTCGAACTCCTGGGCTCAAGCGATCCTCCTGCCTCAGCCTCCCGAGGAGCTAGGACTACAGGTGCGTGCCACCACGGCCAGCTAATTTTTTCTATTTTTAGTAGAGATGGGGTCTCGCCCTTTCTCAGGCTGGTCTGGAACTCCTGACCTCAAGTGATCCTCTCACCTTGGCCTCTCAGAGTGCTAGGACTACAGGCATGAGCCACCATGCCCGGCCACTCACGAAGTCTTGACTGAAAGATCAGGTTATGTCACTGTGTGAGCCTGGATAAGTTGCACAACTTCTGATGGCATTTGTGTCTTCATCTCAGGGGTTTAACTGGAGTTCCTGACAACAGCCATCAATGGATATGTGATTGCCCGGAAATTCTGGGCAAAATTGTATTTGGCAGAGTGTGTGTGTCATTTTTCTGAGAAGACAGTGCATATCTCTTATTATATCAAAGGGGTATACAACTGTTCCCTGTCCCATTTAGCCTTGGGCAGTAATCTCCAAAACTATTAGATCATGAACCCAGCACTAAAAATCTTCTAAGCATAAGCATATTATGTTCACGTACTAGAGGTGCATAAATGTACTCTATTAGGTACTCATAAAACAAACATCAAAATTACAAAAGCATGAAGTAAATGTATAATAAACAATAAGATATTTATTTCCTTTAAATACATCTAATGATACAAATCCTTTTTGTCTTACTAAATAATCACTATTTTTATCCAGAACAATGTGACTCAATGTGCTTTATTATGTTTGAAAATGTAGCTTTAATTATATATGGTATGTTAATTTGGAGGTCTAGTTCTAAGCGCAATGTATTTTACATAGCTTGGTTTTAATGTCTGCCATAGTTTTAAGCAATAAAATCACACACAATGTAAACATTTCCAACCTCGGTTTTTCAAAATCTTCTCTCAAATAGTTTGGTTATTTTCCTATTCTTAAAATGATACCTTTATCTTGGATAAATTCATTATGTTTAGTTTTTTTTTTTAAATGACTGCTAGGTAGCATATTACTGAAGTTGCTTATTATCACAGAAATGGTTAATAGAATATAGAACACTTTCCCTTTTATAAAAATAAAAATGAATGTGACATCTGCAAGTTTGACAACTCTAAGTATATTTCAACAAGATAACCAGCAAACCTCTGTGAGGTAGAAAAGATTTTCATGTGTCCTCCTCAATTTAATGCATAGCATTGTATGGCTTCTACCACATAGCACATTAAAGGTTTTTGGTTTTGCATTGTTATAAAATTAACTACATTAGTAACATCCTGCAGCATTTTGTGTACCACTGGTGTGAGCATCTTGGTTGCACTAGGACTGAATGAATTTATATTTTGTAACTTTACCCTGGAATCTTTCTCTACAAAACAGCTGCTTCTTAAGAGGAAATGACTCAGTTTTTTTTTCCATAAAACATTTTCATGAAGATTGTGAGCAAACCTCCTCCAGTGTTGGCTCCCCCAAAAAGAAGCTATTAATATAATTCAACAGTGAAACAGAAACTAACAAGCATGATAGGTTAGATTTAACATCTTCCAAATGTAAACCAAGTCTTTTGCCTCCATGATTTGTTCTAATACAGTACTTGTTTCTTCAAGATTTTGGCTACATGTTTTACAATTTCCTTCAACAGCATGTTCTGACAAAGAAATTCATTTTTAGATATTGTTTCCAACATATTATCATATCTTGTCCTGTATTAGGAAGAACAAGTGTTTCCTAAAGATATGTGGCTTTTAAACTTTTCCATACAAATAAAAATCTTCAAAATTGGTTCCAAAACATATATTTAGTTTGGTAAGATTTTATAAACTTATTAGGTGAATTTAAACACTGATGAAAAAGTATAGAAGTTATTTTCCATTCCCCTCTAATCATGGTGCCTTCATATTATAGTTTAGGAAATTTCTCAAAGCCAAGTATACACTTCATTTCAATATGTTTATTCTTAATAACAATAGATGTAAATCTGTATTTCAATTAGTCATCTTGATAATTTTGAGATTAGGGCTAACTTTTAAGTTCTGATTGGACTGTTACTGTGGTTAACATGTAACTTGACTAACAAAGAGCTTATTTGAGAATAAAGGGTCGGCCCCCATTTTCATTCTGTTCGTTTGTGCTTGCTTGCACAGTGATATCTTCAATCATAGTTTTTTGTTTTTATTTCTATTTTTGCCAGCATTTTTATTTTATTTTTTTTTTCAGCATATTATGGGGGTACAAATGTTAAGGTTATGTGTATATTGCCCTTGCTCCTCCTCCTCCCTTGAGTCAAAGCTTCATGCGTGTCCATCCCCCAGACGGTGCACATCGCACTCATTATGTATGTATATACCCATCCCCTCCTCCTCCCTCCCACCTGCCCAACACCTGATAAATGTTATTCCTATATGTCCACTGAGGTGCTGATCAGTTAATACCAATTTGCTGGTGAGTACATGTAGTACTTATTTTTCCATTCTTGGGATACTTCACTTAGTAGAATGGGTTCCAGCTCTATCTAGGAAAATACAAGAGATTAAGCTACTTGGCTTGCTTTTTGTTGAGGGCTAGTATAATTGAAACTAATTAATATTCTGCAAATTAATGTAACTGAACACATAAATACAGAGCAACATGCTGCAGACAAGTGAGGGAACCACTTATCGAGCCCTGCATTTTGAGAGAAACCCATTCCTCCTTCAGAATGCCTCGTATATCTTAGCACACTGCCTTCTGAACTAAAGGAAAAAGGGAGGGTGCAAATGCCAATTCATGTATTATTTAGTAGTAAAAGTTAATTTTTCCTTTTTTTTTTAATGTAAAAAATGAATTGAAGTTCTAGCAGTTTCTTCCCATACCCCCAATGGTTTATCTTGCAAACCCAACTCTGGAAACCCTGGTCTAAGTAATCCCTAGTGACATTTCCAATTTAAAAATGAAAAATTAATGGATACTATGCAAGAAGGACACTGGCTCTCGTTGTTTGACTACTCAAAGAATTCTTGGAAAATCCTCAAACTCATGTCTCCTTCCTAGTGGCTCCAGAGAAACCCTCCAGCCAAAAGTCCACCAAGTGAGGAATCAAAGGAAGCTACTGGGTTGAGTTTTCTCCTGTGGTCACTTAGAAAGAGTCTGGGTAAATCCAGTCAGAGTTGGAAGGAAGACTGGGTAACATCAGGAAGTCCCTGTCTCAAAGCAAAATTATTCAGCACACGCAAACTACATTTGGAACAGCTGCAAGTGGGAGGGATGTGATGGGGTCATGTATTTTCATAGTTGTTCTTCTGGACAGCTCTGTTTTGTGTGGGAAGAAGAAACAAACTATATTCCACTATGTGGAAAGTAAAAGTTTTCTAAATTTAGAGTCTTTATCACCTGGATTATTTTCTTTGAACATAGTTGTCTACACATGCCACCCCTGGGAGCAGGAGCTCAGGGAGTCCAGTGTGGACTACTATGCAGTGGAGACCCAGTCACACGCCAGATAGCAGCCAGACAACCTGTCCACTGACCGAGGCCTATTTCAAGGGTCTGAAAGGACAGTCATAAACATTTAGGAGACATCATTTCTATAGCAGCAGAACCTGGTTACCCATAAGCAAAATCTCTTAAGGTACTAACTTACACTAACATAGGTAGGTTTTAAAATAAAGGAAGACAGGACCAAAAGACAATCTTCAGAATCTGTCCAAATTTCCTCCATGAAAAACTAGCTTCTCTCCTGTTCTTAGAGAACTCTCTGAGATTCCAAAGCCTCAAATTCCTTTCAGGGATTAACTATTCTCATAACCATAGAGTCCTTCCCAAAAGCTAAGGATAATGTACCTGAAGAAATTAAGTTGATAATAAGCTCTCTGTGAATGAGGTAAGGGAGGAGTACAGAACATAGATGCCACTCAGTATTTCTTTCTTTAGAAAAAAGTTTTGTAAGCAAAAAGAAAAACAAGAAAAGTAACCCAACCTAGCTTGTTTTCTGTATTTTAGACATTCCATCAATATTATCTATCAACCATCAGAGAGACTAAAGATAATAAAGGATTATTTGTATCTCATTTGAAGTTATAATACCCTTTCCATTAGGCCTTTTAGAAAGTGAAAAGACAGCTCTTAACAAATGACATTTTATTTGTGCTGCTTCTTTACACACAGGTTTATAAGCACTGGTGTTGTATCTCCCACACGAAGGGACAGGGTTAATCGTGTGAATCCTGACTGGGTTCCTGTTACATGTTTGCATACCAGATTCCTCCTCTTTATATGCCAGTGAAACTAGACTCTCCACATACTACCAATCCCAACTAACCAGCACTCTGTTCCCCGCCCTCAAGCCTTGCTTCTTTTTGCATTAAAGTATGAAACCTACTGCTTACTTTTGCTTAGAATTTGTGATCAGACACATGTACCTCTTCCATATAACACAGGTAAAAGAAATAGCCAAAATTGCAACCCGAACAGCCAGCTAGTATCCAGGTGAGTATTGCTCTTACAACAAAAGTTACCAACCAGATACCAATTTTACATCTTTCTACATACACAAAGGAAAAATAAACACACGACCTTGAAAGATAAATAGAATCACTACGGCGTTAACATCAGAACGAGTCCATAGAAACGATCCAGGTTTCTGTTCCTTTCTCAGAAGAAGAACATATGGCCCAGAAAGGAACCTGAAGACTCCTGGTGACTTTCTACATCTACCTCCAATCAGAGACAGGGCCTGGACCAGGGCTCCAGGCTCCGACTGGCTCAAAGCAGAGTGGAAGGCGTGACCATTTACATGGACTTCAAAGAGAAATCTCAAAGCGGTCACTAAAATTAGGTAACCAATTTCATAGGTGGCAAGGGGTTCCACAAGGCCCATAAAGATTTAAATATTTGTCAGTTATTCATACATTCATGGAACTAGAAAGGGGAACCAAAATCTAAACTCTCATTTCAAAGCAAAAGTGCATCTCACACATCCCTAGGTGTTTTCTAGGATGTTTCCACCAACCTCCGTCAACACATGGTCTCTGGCTGAGGCCCAGAAAATGAGGGAACTCTACAGCTCACAGCCGGCTTGCTTCTTGATGGCTGAGAACTGGGCACACAATGGCACACCCAGGACCCACTGTCACGTCATCTGTCACACCCCTCGTGTTTTCTCCAATCAGAAGCCAACAGGCCTCTTACTGCCAACGCCAGCCGGAATCTTCATTCTGGAGGGATGTCTGCGAGAGCTGGGCTCCCAGCCTTTCCCAGCACGCTGGATTGGCTAGGAAAAGCTAGTTTCCGACTAGCTTTGGTTTTAAGACTAAAAACACTGTCCAAATATTTTTTCCATTAAGAAGTATTACTCGGCCTTAAAAAGGAAGGGAATTCTGAAATATGAAACAAGGATGAACCCTGAGGACATAATGCTAAGTAAATAAGTCAGCCACAAAAGCAAACACTGTATGATTCCACTCATATGAGGTAGACAAGTCAAAATCATAGAGACAGAAAGGAGAATGGCGGTTGCCAGAGGCTTGGGGGCAGGGGAGATGGGGACTTCCTGTTTAATGGATACAGAGTTTCAGTTTTATAAGATGAAAACAGTTATGGAGATGGATGGTGGTGATGGTTGTACATTATGAATGTATTTAATACCACTGAACTGTACACTTAAAAATGGTTAAGATGGTAAATTTTAGGCAACATAAAATTTACTACAGTAAAAAATAATAAATTTTAAAAAATAAATTCTTCAACTAAAGCCTTCATACCACACGCCTCCCCTCTTAAAAGTTATAACCTGCATGAAATAATCCTAATTCAAAGGCGACTGTTTTGCTCTGCATTAATGACCTTTGAAAATGTGAGCCTAGGAAGGCCTCTGAGATTTCAGCAACGAAACCACCCACTCAGAGTACACTGAATCCACAGTCAAGGCACTTCTGTGAAGGACTCGGTGCTAGAAGTGAATGAACAAGGCTCTAATGACAGATCCAAATTCAATCATCTCGGCATGCCTCTATCTACTCATCCAAATAACCTCAGGCTCTCTGGGCATGTGTTCAGCTGCTTAATCCAGCATGAGGGGATGGCTATGCTCAGAATCCAAGGCTCTATCTTGGTCTAGGCCCAAAATATGAGGTATAGTATCTCTCACTGGGACAGAGGCACAGAGTACTTACTGCTTTTTTTCCTAGCCTCTTGCTTAAAAATTATTAATATGCAATAGAAGGTGTTTGTAAAATCTAGGTATCTTCTGTGGTGAAAATTCCTACATATAAATAATAAATCTTCCTAATGTTGCCCCCTAAAATAAAGGAAAAGGTAATTGGATTCTCTAAAAATGCACTTTCCCCCACCTCAATACTACCACACCTTCAAATATGAAGACAAATGAGATTTTAAGAGAATTCACTTTTAACTGGTTGGTTATTCTTTGCTAATAATTTCAAACACCAGGTAAATCTACGGACGCACCAGTTGACTACTGCTTCCCATGCATACTTCTAGAGTGTAAAGCTGCCATGTTAACTGGCATTCAGAGGTCTGCCAGCATGCAAGCCCAAGCAGCTCACTTACTTCGCCTCACTGGGGGAGTGCATTATCTAGAAACAAATGGAAATGACAGATTAAAAGGCTATCCTGGATAATACTCTCAAATTGGGCTAAAGTTAGTTAAACCCTGTTGAGTCCTTCAACTTCTTTGGACAACCAATACAGCAAGCATGGCGAGGCATACTGCATAGGCCTATGATCTTAGCTGCGACATTTCCTGTCTCATGTTCTACCATCAATAGTGACCTACTTGCCATACCAAGTGATTTTCCAACTGGGGCTTTTGATGCTCACACATGGGAAACACAATTATTTTTATATTTAGCACGAAATGTAGCCACAAAACATTTCAAATGATTTACAGTTAAAGATATCCATGTTAACCTTGTTTTGTGGTAATCGTTTTTTGCTCTGTCATTTAGAAACATAATAATGGTTATGAACCATTAAAAACAAAGCTTTCATCCTTTTTTCAAAGCAACATGTGAAAATGCTACATTATGTCCGTATCTAATAAACTGAAAATTAACTAGCAAAAAGTGAAAGAATCATGTCCTAGTTACTTATCTTGTTTCAACAAATGGCCTTTGTTGAAAGTGATAGAAAACAATACTTCCAGCGTCATTTAGTTGGAAATTCTTAGAGAAGTGAAAATAACTTACTGATAATGATAAAAAAAAAAAAAAGCAGACAGAAAGTAATCCTCAGAAATGGGATAGAAACGTACAAAAAACACACAGCCATGGTTTGTTAGGTAAAACTAGGGACAAAAATAAAAAAAACAATGCACAAGATTACAGATATCTCGCAAGAAAGCCTTCCAACATGACAAAATATGTCTGACAGTAACTAAGCAAAGTTGGTTTACTAGGTAAAGGAAAATTGTCACTTTCAAAATTAAGGAGAAAGCCATCATTGTAAATTTATGTATGTATATATGGAACATAGCAAATGACTGTTCAAAATTTCAAGTTTTTTCTTGTTAGCTTGAATCCACAAACCCTAAAGAAATGAACAAAGGATCCAACACTGGCATGAAGAATAACTCATTCTATGTTACTTGTGAATAGGCAAATTACCAACACTCAACCAAATCTCCAAAACAAATGTCGAGAGTCTCCAATACACCTATTTAAGTGAATTTCCAAAACTCTTTGGCTACACCAGCTCGAAAGCAGCTGCTTTTGTGAATCATAAATTACCTTTCAAATCACAGTGTTCACACATGGAAAAGCACATGTTTCGCTTTGCCTCTGCCAAAGAAGCCTCACCCCCCCCCAGAGTATTTCAGATATATTCCAGCAACGTGTGTGTATCCATTATGGATTCTTTCTCATTGCTACTGCTTTTGCTATACATTTTCTATAACCTCGTGCTATTTTTCACCCACACAGCTCAGAAAGCCAAAAAAAAAAAAAGAAGGAAAAGGAAAGCTTCTGTTGAGCCATAAAAGGGCTAACCCACTGTATATAAAAAATTACCCTGGCAAAGGCAGGATCTCAAGAGCTTATACAGACCAGGCACCTGTTGAACTTAAATAATAATGATACACTGATCGAGTCCTTTAATTACTGATCTCATTTTCATCTGGATACTCGTCAGCGCTCACAAGTGTACACCCAGATCTGCCCAGGTTATAAAGGGAGGATAAAGTGAGGAAGAAAGGGATTCCTACCAGGTAACACAGGAAGAAAGTACAATGCAAACATCAGAACGTCCTTTCCCTTTCTTCCCCTTTCATTTTTTTCTGATCTATGATGTATAAACATAAAAACAGTCTGTTAGATTAAAAATTACTCTCACACATAGACCAATGGAACAGAATAGAGAACCCAGAAATAATCCATGTATCTACTGCTAACTTAGTTCTGACAAAGGCAATAAAAACATTCATTGAGGGGAAGGACAATTTCTTCAATAAACTGTGCTGGGAAAACTGGATATCCACATGTAGAAAATGGAACTAGACCCCCCACCTCTCACCCTATATAAAAATCAATTCAAAAATGGATTAGAGACCTAAATGTAAGACCCAAAATGACAAAACTACTAGAAGAAAACACGGGGGAAATGCTTCATGACACTGGTCTGGGGAAAGATTTTATGAATAAGACCTCAAAAGCACAGGCAATTAAAACAAAAATAAACAAATGGAATCATATCAAACTAAAAAGCTTCCGCACAGCAAAGGAAACAATCAACAGAGTAAATAGAAAAATGACAGAATGGGAGGAAATATTTGCAAACTATTCATGCAACAGGGAATTAATATCCAGAATATACAAGGAACTCAAACAACTCAACAGCCAAAACAAACAAACAAACAAAAAAAACCTCCCAAACTGATTTAAAAATGGGCAAATGATCTGAACAGATGTTTCTCAAAAGAAGATATACAAATAAATGACCAACAAATATATGAAAAAGTGCTCAAAATCACGAATCATCAGGGAAATGCAAATCAAAATCACAATGAGATATCATCTCACCCTAGTTAGGATGGCTATTAACTCAAAGATAAAAAATAATAAATGCTGGTGAGTACGTAGAAAAAAGGGAAATCTTACACACTTTTGGCTGGAATATGAACCATACAGCCACTATAGAGAAGAATATGTAGGTTCCTCAAAAAACTACAAATAGAATTGCCATATGATCCAGCAATCCCACTACTGGGCATTTATCCAAAGGAAAAGGAATCAATACATTGAAGAGATATCTGCACACACCCCCATGTTTACTGCAGCTCTATTCATAAGAGCCAAGATATGGAATCAGCCTAAGTGCCTATCAGTGGATGAATGCATGAAGAAAATGTGGTACATATACACAATGGAATACTATTCAGCCACAAAAAGAATGAAATCCTGTCATTCATGGCAGCATGGATGGAACTGGAGAACATTATGTTAAATAAAATAAGCCAGGAACAGAAAGTTCAACACTGCATGTTTTCACTCATACTGAAAGCAAAAAAAAAAAGTTGATCTCACAGAAGTAAAAAGCTGAACAAAGGTTACTAGAGGCTGAAATGGGTAGGGGGAAGGGGAGGATAGGGAGAGATTTGTTAAAGGATACAAAATTACAGCTAGATAGGAGAAACAAGTTCTGGTATTTTATAACACTGTGGGATGACTATAGTTAAAAATAATATATTGTATAGTTTCAAATATCAGAAAAAAGGCTATTGAATATTTCCAACACAAAAAATGATAAATGTTTGATTTGACAGATATGCTGATTACACTGATCTGAAAACTATGCATTGTATGTACTAAAACACTACTATGTACCCCGTAAACATGTACAATTATTATATGTCAATTAAAAATAAATAACTCTCAAATATAGATATATTTTACTCATCATTAAATTTAGATTTGTTTTTGGAAATATGATATGGGAGTTTAGCTCAGAAGTGTATTTCATGATAAGCTACTCTAACCGGTTTTTCTGAGAGTGGGAACAGCAGAAAGTCATCACACAATGTCAAGTGGGTTAGACTGACGCTGTGTGCTGAGAATCACAGCTTTCGAGGTCACCTGGGGAAAGGTGGAGAGAAGAAGAGCAAGGAGAAGGGGAATATGAAATTCTCGTCAAAGTTAAATGATGATTTATTTAGTTCAGTGGTAAAGTCACACTTGCAAGCCTCAGAAAATAATGCCTCACAATGTATTAAATGACACAAGAACCCACAGAAAGACAGGGAAAGGAAAAAGCACAAAAGCATATCCTTCAGTGGAGAAGTCCTGAGCTGAAAGCCAGAGAAAAGGACTTTGGAGGAAAGCACTCTGCGTCATTTCTGTCAATCCTTTCCAAATTAGTATGTGACATATAGCTACTTTTCAATTTGTACCTTCATAATTACCACAGAATAATTAAGAACACAGTTCTAAGAACAAATCACTTTAGTAGATACAGTAGTCTCCCCTTATCCATGGTTTCACTTTCTGTAGTTTTAGTTACCCATGGTCAACCTTGGCCAACCATGGTCCAAAAATATGAAATGGAGAATTCCAAAAATAAACAATTCATAAGTTTTAAACTTTGAGCCGTTCTGAGTAGCGTGATGAAATCCTGTGCTGTCCCACTCCATTCTGCTCAGGACGTGACTCATCCTGTGTCCAGCATATCCATGCTGTCCACACCGTCTGCCTGTTAGTCACTTAGAAGCCCTCTTGGTTACCGTATCGACTGTCATGGTATCACAGTGCTTGTGTTCAGGAACCCTTATTTTACTTAATAATAACCCCAAAGCACAAGATTAGTGATGCTGGTATATTGTTATAATTGTTCTATTTTATTATAGTTGTTAATCTCTTTTGTGGCTTATTTATCAATTGAACTTTATCATGGGTATGTATGCATAGGAAAAAACATAGTATATATCAGGTTTGGTACTACCGTGTTTCCCTGAAAATAAGACCTACCCACAAAGTAAGCCCTAGCAGGATTTCTAAGCATTTGCGCAATAGAAGCCTTACCCCGAAAATAAGCCCTAGTGACAGGCGTGGCTACGCAGCGAGTCTGCACAACCCATGCATTTTGTTGCGGAGCAGGAAAGAAGCCGAGCAGCCCTTCTCATCTGCCCCATCATGACAGCTGCTATCCCAGACGTGACCAGAAAGGTGCGGGCAGCCCCACCAACAAGGTCGGCTCCCCCGTCAGGTCCCGGCCATCCTGTGCGTGCTGCGAGCTGAGGCTTTGAGGGGAAAATAACACATCCCCTGAAAATAAGCCCTAGGGTGTCTTCTTGAGGAAAAGTAAATATAAGACCCTGTCTTATTTTCGGGGAAACATGGTATCTATAGTTTCAGGCTTCCACTGGGGATCTTGGAATATATGCCCAGTGGATAACGGGGGGCCACTGTTATAAGTTCCAATGAAAAAATTATGTGTATTGTATACAAAAAAATTTTTTTAAGTGAGTTTGCCATTGCAAATGATCAAGAAATCATGATTCTCTCAGTTTATAAAAGTCTAAGTACCTCATTTGTTTTTCTTATTTTTTTCTGTTTTTAATAGGAAGGAGAAATAGGCAAAAGTACCTTCAATTTTTTAAGGGTTTATGTCTAATTAAAAGTGTCAGTGTTCTTAAAACTATAATCAATTCTTTTAAAAAACTAAAGTTGGCCAGGCACAGTGGATCACACCTGTAATTCTAGCACTTCTGGGAGGCCGAGGCAGGAGGATGGTTTGAGCTCAGGAGATGGAGACTAGCCTGAGCAAGAGCAAGATCCTGTTTCTATTTTCTACTAAAAATAGAAAGAAATTAGCTGGACAACTAAAAGTATATAGATAAAATTATACGGGCATGGTGGCACATGCCTATAGTCCTAGCTACATGGGAGGCCGAGGCAGGAGGATCGCCTGAGCCCAGAAGTTGGAGGTTGCTGTAAGCTAGGCTGAAGCCACGGCACTCTAGCCCAGGCAACACAGTAAGAGGTGGGAGTCGCAGCCATGGTTGGGGCCGAGGCTGCAGAGCTCGTGGAGGCAAGGCCGAGGACAAGGAGTGGATGCCTGTCACCAAGCTGGGCCACCTGGTTAAGGATGTGAAGATCAAATCCCTGGAGGAGATCTATCTCTTCTCCTTGCCCATCAAGGAGTCTGAGATCATTAATTTCTCCTGGGGCATCCCTCAAAGATGAGGGATGAAGATCATGCCAGTGGGAAAGCAGACCTGCGCCAGCCAGCGGACCAGGTTCAAGGCATTTGTTGCCATCGGGGACTACAGTGGCCACGTCGGTCTAGGTGTTAAGTGCTCCAAGGAGGTAGCCACTGCCATCCGAGGGGCCATCATCCTGGCCAGGCTCTCCATAGTCTCCATGTGGAGAGGCTACTGGGGGAACAAGATCGGCAAGCCCACACTGTTCCTTGCAAGGTGACAGGCCGCTGCGGCTCTGTGCTGGTGCGTCTCACCCTGCCCCTAGGGGAACTGGCATCGTCTCGGTCCCTGTGCCCAAGAAGCTGCTGCTGAGGGCTGGTACCGATGACTGCTACACTTCAGCCAGGGGCTGCACTGCCACCCTGGGCAACTTCGCAAAGGCCACCTTCGATGCCATCTCCAAGACCTGTAGCTATCTGACTTCTGACCTCTGGAAAGAGACAGTATTCTCCAAGTCTCCCTACCAGGAATTCACCGACCATCTTGTCAAGACCCACTCCAGAGTCTCCGTGCAGAGGACCCAGGCTCCAGCTGTGGCTACAACATAGCATTTTTATATGAGAAAAATAAAGTGTAATTAAGCCTGTTAAAAAATAAAAAATAAAAAAACAAACTAAAGTTATGAGTATTACCCAAAGTTGCTTCTTTTTTTTTTTGAGACAGAGTCTCACTTTATTGCCCAGGCTAGAGTGAGTGCCGTGGCGTCAGTCTAGCTCACAGCAACCTCAAACTCCTGGGCTCAAGCAATCCTGCTGCCTCAGCCTCCCAAGTAACTGGGACTACAAGCATGCGCCACCATGCCCGGCTAATTTTTTTTTTCTATATATATTAGTTGGCCAATTAATTTCTTTCTATTTATAGTAGAGATGGGGTCTCGCTCTTGCTCAGGCTGGTCTCGAACTCCTGAGCTCAAAGGATCCGCCCACCTCGGCCTCCCAGAGAGCTAGGATTACAGGCTTGAGCCACCGCGCCCGGCCCCAAAGTTGCTTCTTATACAAATACTCCTTGACTAATAAGGGGTTTAGGGTTATGTCCCAATATACCCATCATAAATTGAAAATATTATAAGTCAAAATGCATTTAACACACCTAACCTAATGAATGTCACAGCTTAGTCTAGCCTACTTAAACATGCTCAGAACGCTTACATTTGCCTACTGTTGAACAAAATGATCTAACACAAAGCCTATATTATAACAGCACTGACTATCTCATGTAATTTATTGATACTGTACTGAAAGTGAAAACCATATGGTTGCATGGTATCACCACAAAATCCAAAACTTGTAAGTCAAACCATTGTGGTCAGGACCATCTGTACTAAGCTCTCTTGAAACTCTTAGGTAATGCTACTGTATCAAAGAACTTTGATATCCATATCCTTTTTCACCCTCAAACAACATAAAAAGTAGGTTTTATTAGTTTTCAAATGTTATACGAAAAACATCAAAGACAAATGTATTCAGCTCAAATGACAACTGGTATCCTACTTCATTCCTAGTGTAGGAGATAAAGACTGACTGGATTATTAGAGCCCAAAGCTTCTAAATTCATTCCCTCATTAACTTACTCACTTGTTGGTTCATTCACTTTACAAATACAGCTATGGTCCTCGCCTTCATGGCATTTATATTTTATTGGGAGAGACAGACAAAAACACGTAGACAAACGAGCAAACGATATAAGATTATGGCAAGTGCCATAAAAGAAATAAAAACTGAGCAGAAATAGAATATTGGTGTATGTGTTGGGGGTTCCTAAAGAGATGAGAAGAGATAGTACTGGGAGGTCCCTGTGAAGAGGAGACATTCAAAGGCCTGAATGGAGAGGATGTCACCATATGAACCCTGGATGTGTGATCCAAGCATAGGGAACAGCATATGCAAAGGCTCAGAGGTGGGAATGAGACTGGCTTATTAGACTAAAAACAAGGAAGCCAGTATGTTTGGGAAACTAAGCAAGAGCAGGGGAGTATGTAATGAGGTCAGAGAGATTGACAGGGCCCGATCACCTAAGGCCCCAAAGGCCATGGTAGTCTCGGGACTGTCTCCTAGGCAAATGGAAACCTTGGGGAACAGGTTGAACTTGAGTCCAATCCTAGCTTAGCCACTTAGTAGTTAGATATGTGACCTAAGCAAATTACTTGCTTTTTTTGGATGCAAAAGTCCTAATTTACAAATAGGTACTCAACAAATAATGGCCAGTTAAAATCATCAGTAATTATCTGTATTGTTAATGCTATGATATGTAAAGTTAATAAAAAATTTACATTCAAATAGGCCTATACTACAAAATAATACACTGGAAATATAGAATTATTGAGAAATAAGCAAATTATTTTAATGTTTTTATTCAGTAAAGATCATACATTTATTGAGTACAAACAGACATAAATTAGTACATCCAATTCATTAGGGTTTATTGTGGTTCTAATCAGAGTAATTATTGATCTCAGCTCAATGAGTCCTCAATTAGTCTATATTGTGGCTTTTTTCTTCCTGCCTACCTAGGCCTTGCCATTTTGTGTCCAGAAATGTGTGGCAGGTCAGTAGCACCTACCACCAACACACAGTCATGAGAGGAATGTTATAGTTATTTTCCAAGTCATAACATGTAGTAGACATTTACAGTTTCCTGCCAACATCTATTGCCCACTCTACTCCCCCAACATGTACACATATACTTCTTTCTTGCTAATAAACCCTAATTTTGTTCAAGTTCACCTCCTTTCTCCCTCAGGCAACAATGTTAACCCCTTGCTAGGAAATGATTGAGAGACAGGCATGGCAACCACTTCTGATCAACGAGATGAGAAGTCATCCTATGGGATCTTGTTAGTAATGTTTTCATATTCTTTGATAGGAGACCTTGGAATGGGGAGAAGGGAACGATTTTCTGTGCTCTAGAAATTGGAAGTGATATCTAAACTGCTGCAGCCATCTTGCAAATAAGAAAAGAACCAGTCTTAGGGAGGACCTGTCCCTGGGGACAGCAGAGACAGTGAGATAAGAGGAACCTGCATTCTTGATGTCATTGTGTCACTGAATCAACCACTCCTGCTACTTGCGCTATTTCTCATGTGAGATAATACACTTCCTTACTGTTTATGTCAATTTGAGCTGGAATCTTTCTTTCCTGTACACAGAAGATCTCCTAGCAAGTGTACTGCATTACCTCCACATAGACATATCCATTTGGAAACATCATTCGTCTCTAAGAAGGTCTAAGACTAGAACTAGGATTCTGACTCTAACTCAGTGAACTCCAAGAATTCACCTGGATAACATTTTAATTTACAACACTGGCATAGTCACCCAGAAAAATCCCACAAGGAAACACTGTAGAAGTTACAATAAGAAGATAGCATTTTTTCATGGGGAGCCAGTATAAATGATCTCTCTGTCGCTTTCCTTACCCATTTAAAAACTTTGACTTTCACCTCCCACCTGTATGGGATATCTGCTCTTCTCCCAAGACCTAAATGACACACACTTTTCATTGGTCTTTTGTTTGATAAGGCTTCCAACTCAGCCTGTATCCAATTAAAAGAGTTACAATAGTGACCATGTAGGATTTATAAGAGTTTCAACAGAGATGGCATAGAACTATCACAGATCCTAGCACAGGCCAGATATTAAGGAAGCAAAAACAGCTTCACATTCCATTGGGATAAGAGGACTAAGGCGGAGAAACATTCCAGGTGCAATACTGGGATTTCCAGTTAGGAATTCCTTTTCAGAATTACCTGAAAAGGAAGGAGGAAAAAAGCTTGAGCATCTGCTATGGTCTAAATGTTTCTCTCTCTCTAAAATTCATACATGGAAACCTAATCCTCAATGTGACAGTATTAGAAGGTGGAGACTTTGAGACCTGATTAGGTCATGAAGTATCTGCCTTCATGATTGGGATTAGCACCCTTATAAAAGAGATCTCAGAAAGCTAGCTAGCCCCTTCTGCCATGTGAGGTTATAGGGAAAAGGTACTACCTATGAGGAATAAGGCCCTCACCAGACACTGAATCTGCCAGTGCTTTGATCTTGAACTTCCCAGCCCCTGGAACTGTGAGCAATAAAATTTTGTTGTTTAAAAGTTACCCAGTTTAAGGTATTTTGTTACAGCAGCCTGAATGGACTAAGACACCAACAAATGACACTGGCTAGTTTTGTCAGCTAGGTAGAGTTTTTTAAAAGTAAAAATATTAGGGGCCAGTAAAATATCCATTTTACAAAAAAATCATAGATAATAACTGACTATGCGAGGAAGAGGTGGAGTAGGATTATAGCTTGGGGAGCTCATGGTGGGGATCAGGAATGAAGTCAAATAAAAGATTTCATAAATGTCTAATGGTTCACAATAAGCACAAAGCAGTATGGCCTGAAACCAAATTAACCATTCCAGTCTAAAAAGCATTTTTCCTATAAGAAAATTATAGAATTATAAATTTAGCACATAATGGAGAGCAGAAAATATAATGCACACAGATTTTATAATTTCATATAGCATTTGAGAAACATTACTTGGAAAATGGGGTGAACATTATAACTGGTGAAAATGTGCTAAGAGACCATAATTAAAACAGAATAGTAAATGTTGCCTTAGTTCTTGAAAGGGTCACTATCAGGATTCCACCTAATGTCTTCATTACTAATCTGCAGCAAAAATGGAATTCAATCAATGTGAGAATGGTATCTAACTGTGAGATGTTGCCAGGGGCAGGAAAGTGGTAGAAAAATATATGCAGAGGTTAGAAACAGTGTAACTTAATTAGGTAGATCAGGAAAAAAACCCTGAAACACCAAAAATAAAAGTTTACTAAAATAAATGAAGAAGACAAAAATGAAACTAATAATAATCCTAAAGGGAAAATAATCCTAAAAGGAAAAATAAAGGTGACAACTGTTGACATTAGCTACAAGGCAATAACCCAGCCTCAAAAAAGAGCATGCCGTGGCTAGGCAGAACAACAAACTAAGAATTTGTCAACAAAAGACACTCAGTCTACACATCCTGATTTTAAAGAAATCAGGCTAGGCCTGCCCTTCTACTCCCTATACTGTGTATATCTGTTTTGGGGTTGGTAGAAAGCTTCATCTCCTCAGTTGTAATTAACACATCGGTTGCTAGTAGAACCTTGGGATCTTGTTCCTTAATGATAGAAAAGTGAGCAGGAGGGGTAAAAGCAATTAGGTAGGTAAGGGGGGGTGACACTGGCAAGTATGGGTAAGCTTGGTGGAAACTGAGGCTTTGTGGGACTAATTCTGTACTGTGTAAGACTTTCAGAGCACGCACTACTCCACCAGAAAAACACACTGCAATGCTTTAAGGAAGTCCTTTGAGAATGGTCAAAAATTCAGTTACTCTCACAGGGAAAAGATTAATTAATGGTGACACTGATGATACTAGAGCTTTTATAAAGTAGAGTTCTTTCCTGAGAAGAAGGGAAAGAGAATGTCAAAGAAAGGAAAACATCATTGGAAGGTGGAGGCTGAATTAAGGAGATAACTGAAATTAGGGAAACTTAAACGGTTAAGGGATAAAAACTTTCTGACTGAGAACTTCAGTTTACAGGACATGTATGCAAAGTATAAGAGGAAGATTTGGTATTTAGGACACTGAAAAGCAGGCTTGAGAAGATGTCAAAGCAAAACACCACAGGGAGAATGTCTACTCATTACAGGGAAAGAGATGAGCCAATTTGTTCCATAGATGTTTGCCTTTACACTCTCCCCTGGGACTGCACCTGCGTCCTCCCAGACCACCATATCCAAAGGGGAGAGCGCAGCCCTGGGATCTGCAGCGACAGGTGCTCCTGACGCATAAGATTCACAGGAAACCAGTGTTTGGG
This sequence comes from Mirza zaza, assembly GCA_008750895.1. Taxonomy (NCBI): domain Eukaryota; kingdom Metazoa; phylum Chordata; class Mammalia; order Primates; family Cheirogaleidae; genus Mirza; species Mirza zaza. The sequence goes on from VSMD01113531.1 coordinate 60,578, forward strand.
TCCATGACCTAATCTCAGGTTGCTCATCTTCTGTGTGGCCTTGAACATCTAAATGCCCTTTAGACGTAATCACACAATTCTCTAAGAAAGCATCTTTGTTAAAGGAGGCTCAATCTCCCAGATGACACAGAAGATCAGAGTCTTGATCTCTTGCAATCACTTAAAGCCCCAGGAGAGCTCACGGAGAAAGGCTATCCTCCTGGCCGTACTTCGAGCAGCTATGCTTCATTCAGCTGACCCATAAACTCTACCTGGATGCACGGTCTGTACCCGACCTCAGTAACCCGCTCCCAGGACTAGTGTTAAGCCGTCAGACTATGTGACAAACATGATTATACAGAGGGCACTTCCTGAAGAAAAGGGGATTTATAAATGAAAACCATTACAAAATTTAGTCTCCGAAATAAAAATCTGTTGGCATTACTTAAAAGAAAAAAAAAAAAAAAGCTTCCCTCAACAAATGTCAAGTTTCCGCAGCATGCTAAGCTGTGGATGTCAGCAGCCTCCCGGCCAGCACAATCTTGTTCCTCAAAGGCCCCCAAACCTCCCACAGCCAAAGCCAGCTCATAGCCTGCCCGCACTGGATGACAAAAGGAACCAAGGCATCTTTGACTTTGAATGACAAGAGAGTGAGGCTGTCTTAAGTCTCAAAGTGGGACCTATGAGTCAGCTGCCTTTTCAATGTATAACAAGGGGGGTATGGAAACAAAAGGGAAACCTGGGGAGATGACCTAGACCAGGGTGGGAATTGGGGACATCTGCGAAGAATACACACAGCAAGGTAGTGAGAGGAGGAGGTCAGGCAAGAATGAAACGGACAGACTTTGAAGATGGATGGGGCAGGGATGGACAATAGTTCTATGAAGCGCTGAGACTGGTGCTAAAGCCAAACACCCGTCACTAGGGTTCAATTATTGGTACCGTTCAAACTGTTGGTGACTGTTTCTGTGCCACATATTCCTTTAAGGCCTTGTAAACGTTCACTCGTTATTCTTTGTAGCCTCTACTGCACCTGGCACTATTTCTTGAATGACCTTTATTGAGAAGCTGTAAGATGAAAAATGCAGTCCCTGCCCTCAAGGGGCTCCCTGTCTAGAGAGGAGAACAGAGGAGATACAGGTTCTGCCTGAAGACGACATCAGGCCAAAGGGGGCATGGAAAAGCTTCCCAAAGGTGCTAGTACTTGAACTGAATTTTGAGTTAGCTAAGCAGAGAAGAGGTACTACCCGTGATAGGTCCTCAGTTAGTATTTGTTAATTAATATCAGCTCATTTTAATCTGTAATGATTACCTGGAAGATCATTTAAGGACTGGGAACTAGTTCTTATCACCACTGTTTTTATTATTGTCTATTAAAAAGAGAAGTCTACCTATTTTAGGGTTCAGGGGTATAATCTAAAAAAATACTATATTTTACCTTTGACTGGGGTGGGAGAATGCATTCATAATTTTTCTAACTATGAGGCATCTTCTTATTCTATTATTTCATAACAAAAGTTTTAAAAGCTTTCAAAAAGAGCACATTTTTCTCACTTGAAATATGTGTGTATATTTTAGTATAAAATATATTTGGCAGCTCCTAACATAATTGGATGGCTATGCCTTGCAAAAACTTGATTTCTTTTTAATCAAATTTTTAGAACCATACTGGGTTTCTTGCCAGTGCTGCAATAGTGAGCAATAAATACATCATTAGATCAATGGTGGTCTGATGATGGATTACTCAAAAGATAGTTCCAGCCAAGGAGAATAAGCCCAGAAGTCTCATTGTGCAAAGATTAATAAAATATTATTTAAAACATAAATACTGAGTTAATATAACAGGGAAGAAAACACTGCAAAATAGAATAGCCATGGGTTTATAATGTAGTGATATTGATCATGGATTTTCCTAAGTATTCCAGGGCAGTCACACTATTATACATGCCTCCGATTAGACCTAGAGATGAGAAGGAAAAAGTTATAAAAAAAGAAACTAACCAGGGGAAGGCCTGCTGCTATAATAAATTATTTAAAGCAAGCAGGGCAAGTGAGTTGTGAAGACAATATAAAACAGAATCAATGCCCCCAAGAAACCCCAAACCACAGCACCTCTATAAATTCCTTACCACTCTATCTGGCATTTTACTGGGGGTATTTCTTTCCCACCGCACTCCCCATCTGACCCCTACCCTGACCCTTCACTTTTTGCCCAGTTCTTTTCTCATTGTTTTCCTTCTGTAAGGCAGGATGCTGTCTGCAGTTCTATTTTTCAGCTGTATCAGGAGTATATCTGGAAGCCACAGATGAGTGCATCTGTCACTTCATTCATCTGGATTTTAAATTTCCCACTGACACTATAAGCTGGGAATGCCTAATATCTTATACATATCAACATGACTTCAATATTATCCATCACCTTTTTGTTTTTTCTTACTATTGCTATTGTTAAATCCATAAAGCTGAAGCTAGTGTAAAACTTCTATAGCTCAATGACTGTTCTATATTAGCAGACATTACTAGACCCAAAAACTAAAATGAAAGTAGGAGCTTGGAGGAGGCATTTCGAAGGAGAAATAGTAAAAATGGCTGAAATTTAAGCATTTAAATTTCAGATGTTAGGAGGGAAGGCTGACTTAAAAAGTGAATTTTTTACAAGCGGATTTTGCCATGGGAATAAGGGTAAGGAAAGATGCGTCAAAAATTTGAACGGAATTTGTCAACTGAAAGTTAGATGCCAGAGTTTGCCATGGCTAAAAAAAAAAAAAATTTAGAATTGTTGCATAGAAGCTTGCAATGACGTATGGCCTAGTTCCAAGCAAAACAGCATTCTATTGTAGGTTTTTAACTGGGCAAATCAGTCCCATTGTATGATCAGGAGCTGTGGTATATGTTATTGGGCTTTCCAATTTTTCGAAGTCCATCCAATCATGCAGAAGCTGGGCAAATGAAATATAAACAACTCCATTTTGCCAGAGTAAAAACATTTTTAGCATCTTAACTTGACAATAGACAAACCAGCACAGGGCTAAAATATAGGTCCGAACAATTCTACTTCCAGGCTTTGCTGCTGTTGTGCTCTGTGACCTTTAGCAAATTATTTGCCTCTCTGGGTCAAGGCTGGGTAGTTAAGGTCAGGGACATTGAATCAGTTAGCATACAAAGTGGTTAGCTTTCTAAAGAAAACTGTTACAAGGTTATATTCAATATAAAAAAATCTGAAGAAAATGGTAAAAAAAAAAAAAAAAAAAAACAACCAAAAAACCTGTAGATGCTATGAATGACTAAGCATAACCCTATCACAGCACCACAACGCTAAATAAAAACAATTTAAAATGCAAGGCCAACTTCTCATTTACTGGTATCATCTTTGAATATGAAAGACAGGATCTAAATATCATCCTTTTGTGGTTGCTGTTTGCTCATCTGTAACAAAGTGGGAAAAAATCATTGTCCTCAAAGGATTGTTAAGATAAGTGACCTATCAACATGCCTGCCAAGTGCATCTTTAAACAGAAATTGCTCCATAAAAGTCCCAGTGATGATCGAGTGGTCTGGAACAATCCAAGTTCAGTGCCCCAGCTCTATCCACATTCTTTTGTCATCAGGGAAGTATGTATTTTGGGCACTTCTGACCTCAAAAAGAAATCATTTGGTTTTTTAGGTATTTGAATGTTAGAAAGAGGAAAAGGGCAACTTCTGATAAATCCTTTCTCTTTCAAACCTTATTTATAGAGAACTATGCCAGTCTGAAATGGGAGAACAGAATCCAAATGTCAGCATCAAATGATAAATAAAACACTAATGGCAATTATCAGTCAAAATTCACAGTGAATTCAGGGAAAGGAGAGGCAGCAAACGATTCTCAACATATCTCTCTGTAAAAATGAGAAAATCTACTTACCCAATTAATTAGACAGATCAAGATACTTCTAACGTGATTTTCAGAAAATAAGAATTCCTGGGCCTCTAGGTGGCCCTGACCAACAAACAGAACAGCCACAGTTTTCCAAGGAGATCCTTGACCTCGTATAAGTCTAGCGCAGCTGAGGTGTGCACATTGGTTCTAGAATGGTTTTTAAAGAGACAAAGGTGCCTTAGAAAGATGAGGATTCTACCCTCCAGGAAGAAATGCCTAGCTATATAAATGAGGACCGGCAGAGTCACTGTAGAGCATCGCAGGAACTCAGTGAACTCAAAGTGGCCATGGAGGGGTTAAGACTGGGGAGGGCATCTTAAACTACCTTGCTTCCCCAGACAGACTTCCTTAGAACTGGGAACAACCTAGAACAGGAATAGCTGAGGATTCCAAAACACTTTCAAACACAGGACATAAGGGGTCCATTGTTGAAGACAGAGAGTTAATGCATTACCTATAAATTTCACAAACCTAGTAAATGCCACCTGGAAATTTCTCAATAATTATTTGTTAAATCAACTCACATACTATAATTGTCCTTTTATATCACAAACATCATTCCAGTGTTTCTGAAAATATTCTGAGGGGATCCTTGGTATCAGAATCACTTGGAGAGTACTTATTTAAAATGCAGATTCCTAAGATCTACCCCAGATAGCTAAATCAAATCCCTGGGACTAATCCAGCCGAAGAACTGAATTTCCAAGGAACAACCCAGTTGATCTGGATAAATCATATCTAGATGGGAGAAGTCATATCTAGGTGGGAGAATTGTTGTGCCTTTATAGTCCATCAGAAATTTAAAGGCACTCATATATTAAGGATTTGCATATTTTCCCAAAAATGTTTATACACCATAAAATTGAAAACAATACTTCTTGTGATGAGTTTTTAAAAACCATTCCAGTTTATTCTGCCTACATATAATGAACACCATTATCAAAATGTAATTATGAGCATAAAATTATTGGGAAAAACATCAACTATGCTTCTCAAAAATGCTGCCTTTATTTTGTCACCAAAAGTAATTATGCTATTACAGGAATTTATAGTTTTTTAAAGTATCAGTCACTTGGCTGCAGGAACTTATTAAGCTGTTATACTCTTCCCATGCCCTTTTAGTCATCAGAATTTTTGTGATAAAGCCTTTTTATTATTTTTTAAACTATAAATTGTGAACCACTGCAACTGGTGATTAGGCTGAATATGAATTTATGTGCAAGTTATAAATTCCTAAAAGCATGTTTCATTAGAATTACTAAGTCAGTCTTAACTCTAGCCTCTGCAATAAAGCTCTGTTTACTTCTATTAAGGTGAGTTTTTTTAGGGGAAGGGGTCCAAAACAATTCAGTTTTAATGTATTCTCTTAACAAGCAAAAGAAAAAAACAGTTACTGATATACATGCTCCTGCAAAGCTATAAACCAGTGTTGCATGGTGATGTGACAAGCACCATATTTCTTTTCTAGAGGGATTTTTTTTTCTCCTATAAACTCGCCTTCCCCAAACCATCCTATAATTATTTCACAAAATACAGTTTGCCATTTCTAGAGACAAACACTACCTCTCTCTTTCTCACCAAAATTGCAAGTGCAGGCCAAATATTGAATGGAAATAGAACTGGATAGTCAGGCTTTGTTTGTAGCATGTTGTTTCTGCTAAGGGTTACCCCTACCCACGCTCCACCCCAGTGCTCTGACTGAAGCGTACATGTTATGTTTTAACAGATGGGCCGACTTGCGGCTGTTGGGCTGTAAAAGAGGAACGAGGAATCTGCACGGAGTGGTACTGAACAGAACGCTCGTAAAGTTCATGGACATACACTGACCCAGACAGACCAGGCGGATGCAGACATGCTTACACATACACTCACCAGACACCCTACAGCTGAAGGAGTCTGTGTCTGTGACCCAGGGTAAGTTCAAGGCTGAGTTTCCCCTTCATGTATTTCTATTTCATTCACCTATCGGTTTTATATTAATATATAGATACACACATATATACATGTACATATACATCTCAATGTTTTTATATATTTTCAAAGATCTAAATATTCCTAAGTTCTATATCCAAGTCTCTATCTAGTACTCTCAATAAGCTCTCATTCATGTCAAATAAGAATTAAAAGAAAATATCCTGTTGAATTCTATTTAGTCCACATATAATATAAACTACATGTATGTAATTGCTCTCAGAGAAACATGTTGATTTTATCCCCTTACCATTAAGAGGAGGAAAACAAAAACAAAACAAACCTAACCCAGACCGAGTCACAAACGAAGTGTCAGGTTTAACCTTGAATCCTGTTGTCAGTTCCCGTCACAACTTCATCACTTAAACACACAGGTGTTCAGACAAACACGAGCTGCCCCGCTGGCAAGTCCCTTTCAGTTTCAGCTGGGCTTCTCCGGGGCTCCGAGACGCGAACGGCCAGCCTCCCTCCCGGTCCTAACGAAGTCCTCCGGACGCACCTCAGGAGGGACACGGATTCGAGTGTCAGTAAAAACTAATCACTTCACAAAGTTCAATGTCCGGCAGTGCTCTAATCCCTTTAACGCCCGCAAAGCGCTGACGCCGGCCACGGCGCCCGGCGGGTGGCTCGGTCCTCCGGCCGCCGAAGACCCGCCCGAACGCGGAGCGCCCGCTCAGCCTGCGACTCCGGCCGCCCCGGCGCGCCGCCCCGCCGGCCCTCCGCAGGAGCGTCCGCACGCCGCCGGCGCGGGGGCAGCCCCAGGGCGCGGCGCGGCCTCCGCAGAGGGGCAGGGACGCGCCCCCGGCCACCCAGTGATGTCAACCTCGCCAAGTTGGGGCGTGCGCAGAGCCGCGTCCCGGCCGGGTCGGGATGCTCCGAAACAAGAAGTTCGGGAGCGGGATGTTGGCACGGAGTGAATCCCGCCCGGCCTTGACCTCCCACAGCGGCTCGCTCGGACCAACCGGCAGACGAGCACCGGACGCAGCGGGCACCCGGCTCGCCGGCCGCCGCATCGCGCGGAGAGGAGCCGCTAGCCGTGCGCGCGGCCACTCACCCTCCTCGCCGAGTCCGCTCGCAAACCGCCACCCCTGCTGCGGGTCCGGAGTCCCAAGTTGCCCCCAGTCGGCAGCCGCTCACGCCCCAGCGGACCCAGGCTCATGGGCTCCGGTAGGCACCTCGGGGGCAGCGCGGCAAGCCCGGCGGCCGCCCGGCTCAGCAGGCGCCCGGAGCGCGCTGACAACTCGCCGACCTGCTCAGCGAATGAGGCGGAACGCGGGGCTGAGCCGCCCAGGCTCCGGAGGGGGCGGGGCCGGCAGCGGGGGGCGGAGTCGGCTCCGGGCCGGCCCCGCGGGGCGGGGCGTCCATCAACCCATAACTGGCGGAGCCGACAGCCAATCGTGGTGGCACTGGGGCCCTGAGCGGCCGTGGGCGGCGCCTAGCGCCCCGCTCTGCCCCGCAGCCGCTGTCCAATCGCCTGCGGCCGAAGGCTGGCCGGGAGACGCGCCACCGGCGGCGAAGTTGGCGGCCGCAGAGTAGGGTGGCTGCCGGTGGGCTCTGAGGGGACCTCTGCAGCAGGACCTGGACGCCTCCGGAGGGAAGCGGCGGCCCGAAGGCCCCTGACTAGGAGAGGCCGGGAGCTCCCGGAGCCGCCGCACGTCGGCGCGCTGTGGAGTACGAAGCAGCAGCAGCGCGGGCCGAGACCGGGTCGACGGCGCCGGTACGCGGCGCCCGCAGGAGGCGCGGAACTTGGAGGTTCCCCAAGGAGCCCCCGCCGACGGAGGAAGCTTAGGGCCCACAAGGGTGAGTTCCAGGCCGAGTCACCCAGCCGCTGCCGGGAGGCGAGGCCCGGGATCTCCGAAACAAAACTCCAGCTCCACAACCTCCCGAAGTTCAGGGCACGTCCCCGCCCGCCCCCTGCCCTCCACACCACTGGCAGCGGGGGCCCCTACCCGGTCCTCCGTCTCCTCTTCCCGACCCGGGGCGTGGCAGGCACTTGCGCAGAGCCAGGGGCCAATGCGAGGCTCGGCCCTTAACGGCGGGGGACCTTGGAGACCCTCCCTGTGCACGGGCTGCTCTGTAGCGTGGCTTCTGCTGCTGTCTAATGGGTCCACCAGGATTCCAGAGGGGCCATAATCACATCTTCCTGGACAGAAAGCCACAGAGCGAGCCACATCTGTCCCCCTATGCGCTTCTGCCCCTGTCCCCTTCCGAAGTCCCTGGCTGAGATGAAGACATAAAAGTGAGCTCGGAGATCTCTGTAGGAGGCGGCAGGAGCTCTCGGGGTCACTTGCGGCTCAACAGCCCTGGAATATGGCCTCATGGACCCTGCCCTTCTGGTCATCTTGTCATCTGCTGCTCATCTTATCAAGGGATGGTCTCTTCAGCCGATTTTTAAGCCCTTACCCCGGCGCACATACACACATAGGGAGCTGTGAATATAGAATCAAAAGCAGAGGATTGGGTGTTCTTGCTTTCCAGGCTGTGGCCTAGAATGTAAGCAAGGCCTAGGGCTAAGTCGAGGGCCTAACTCCAAGCGCATACGGGCCTGGAACTGCACCTGCCGTAGGTGGGCACCCAACCCATATTAGTAGGAATGAAGGAATATGTGACAGGAAAAGGATCAAGCTACTTGGTGTCCTGATACTCACCCCTTGGTTCCAGCCCAAGCCTACTTCAGACTATTGTCTCATTTAGATCTCAAGTCCTAAAGGTTTTAATTTCTCACTATGGGTAACTATTCAAAGGAGAGGGAGCTGCAGGTATTATTTCAGTAGCCATCTGACCTTCACAGGGTCCTGCATCATAGCTCATCTCTCATGAGAAGGTTCTGATGAGGTTACTGGAGAGAAGGAAGGCAAAGGGCCTGTGACTGAAAAGGAGTGAAATGGTCCCTCTGGCAGGGAAGGCTGCAGCTCTTAGGTGAGCTCTAGGCTGGATTGAGTTTCAGCGCTCTTTGGCTCCCTTTCTCAATGGAGAAAGGTCCACAGGTAGGCTGTCAGAAGGTCAAAAAGACTAAGGCCTGGATAGTCCTTAGCAGGCCCTGAAAAATTGGTCAGCAATGCAAAAATTGCATGTAATTAACTCTTCTAGTGAGCCAAAGGACTGGTGTAGGTAAGAAGAACATCCAGTTCTGTTCCAGAGGTTACTTAGCATGCTGCTGAATGGCCTAGGAGAATGGCCACAAAGAATTAGATGTGGACCACATGAATGGAATCTAGACCAAGTCTACCCAGGTCTAGATGAGGGTAGAGATGGGGTGGGGACAGGGCTGGAGGTACCAGAAAGGAGGAGAGAAGGCCAAGGAGAGAGAACACTCTAATCCCTTATCCTGGTTCTAGCAGAACTCCACTTTGATCTGTTTTAAAAATTGTGCTCTTCTGTTTGCTTTCATGAACCTCTGCAAGCCTCTTCATTGAAGGCTGCCATGAAACATCATCTTTGATTAGAATTATCAGGAAATTCTCACGAAAGAAATATATTTCCTTGGATTTCCCCCCCCATACTTCAAGATATAACTAGAGAAAAAATTTGCCAACAGTGCTTATATTAACACCCTGTGAAGGTTTTCCACAGATGCTAATTGATTATTTTAAAGATCAACTTGATAATAGGAGCCAAACACTGGCTAGTGACTGTACTTACAGTAGTATTTACATTAGATGATGAAAAAAGGAAATAAAAGAATTTCCTGTGATGAAACAAGTTAGAACTAAACAGGTGACTTTCATGGCCAGATTTCTAAGGTTTTCTGTTTGTTTCATGCAAACATAATCATCTACGGGTTCTTTAACAAGCAACAGGTCTCATTTTCCCTTGTAGAATAGATGACATGGAAAAGACACATTCAAACTACATGCATATTTCTATACCATCTTTTGTGGTAACTGGTTTTCAGCAAGAGCTTATCACTTGGACACAAGACTTATATTCCTTGGGTTGTCAGTTCCCCTAATGATCTCTTGAGTTTGGGCCACTGTCATATTCTACAAGGGAAAATGAGATCTGTTACTAGTCCAAGAACCAGTGCCTACACTATCTGTGTGAAACAAACAGAAAACAATGAAAATCTGGACCTGGAAGTCATTCATTTAGTTCCAACCTGTTTCACAAAAGGAAATTTCTTTCACTCCAAGAGTTGAGGAAATTTGTGGAATGGATAGGGAATGAGAAGTTTCAGGTGGGACTATGAAAGCAGAGCTAGTCCTTTTGTGGATGGTAAGAAAATTTGTCTTCAGGTGCTGTTACTCCTCTCTGACACTAAGATAATATTTTAGAACCTTCTAAATTTCAGTACGATGTGACTGGTAGGAGCCATGGGTTCTAATACATGATAAGTGCTTCTGGCAGTCACTTAACCTTTGTTTACGCTTACTTACTTGGCTATAAAACAGCAGTGGCGGAATTGGCCCACTGTGTTTAGCTGCCTAAGGGAGACATTGTGACAATGGCTGCAAAGCACTGCAAATGCATTGCACTTACAGTGTAACTGACTGCCAACAAGAAGAAAATGATGTTGAGATAGGAAAGTAGTGTGGTCTGAATAATTCCTCTTTACACGTGCAAATTCCATTTATTTTAATCCCATTGGATTATTGTCCTTTCATTTTATAAATGGAAATGAGAAGAAAGGGCCCTCAGCATCCTTTTCTTTGATTACCAAATATTTTCAAAGCTATAATGGGAATGAATCACCAAAATAGGAAGAGTTGTAGTGCACATCTAGAGTGGAGGAAAATATTACTTAAGTGGATAGTATGTTTCCCTATCTTCTCTTCTTACCACCTCTCTCAACATATATTTACTTTGAAAATTGTTCACAATTTGAAGAGGTTGAGCTAAAGATCTTAGCAAAAAAAAAAAAAAAAATACAGAGAAGCTGCAGATAACTCTGTAATACATTCTTTGTGAGACCCTGGGCAAGTCACTAGCCTCCCTCATCTTATTTTCCCATCTGCGAAATGACAGGGAATGCTTCTGACCAATTTCACAGAGATGAGATAGACAACTAATGCAAAGGCACATTGAAATACTAATACTGTATAGACTACAAAATATCATATAGGTGTTTTTAGCAAACTAAAATATGATGTTGGTTTGTACACCACAGCTTGGAGATATTTCTGTAACAGATTTTTTTCTGCCACAATGTCTGCTGCCAGTATGACACCACATACCAAACAATGCTATCATTACATTTGAATGACAAAGCAACTGCCCCATATGAGAGTAATATTGCTAAGTTCAAATGCCAACTAAGGTCAAATGTGATAACAGAGATAGAGAGAGGGGATTTCATCATATATTCCCCAAAAGAAAAATTACATTGAACTTCTTAAAAATTGATGCCACTGAGGACAAGCCTGATGGAAGACTATAACGAACTGGGAAAATAATGGCCTGATGTAGAACTAGACAAATTGGTCAGGAGTGCACCAGAAGAGATTTTTAAAAATGACTTAGTTTTAAAGCTTCATAACAAAATGAATGATCCTGAGTAATTAGCCATTTAAAAAGGGAGGATCATGTGCTCAAGGGGAAAAAATGGACTCTGACTTAGGATTCTCCAGAGCAACACAATACATATATATGTGTGTATATATATATATATAATCTATTATATATATGATCATTGTCATATGTATGACCTATTTATCATGAGGAAGATATTATGAGGAATTGACTTACTTGATTATGAAGTCTCAGAAATCCAATGATCTGCTATCTACAGACTGGAGACTCAGGAAAGGTAGTGGTGTAATTCCAGTCCTAGTCCGAAGGCCTGAGAATCAGGGGAGCTGATGGTGTAAATCCCAGTCCAAGAGCAGAGGACTGATGTCCCAGCTCAAGCAGGCAGGCAGAAAGCAAAAGGGTGAATTCGTTGTTCCTCTGCCTTTTTGGTCTATTCTATTAGTGGATTGGATAAGGCTCGCCCACATTGGGGAGGGCAATCTACTGAATCCACCAATTCAAATGGTAATCTCATCCAGAAACACCCTCACACCCAGAAATAATATTTAACCTGAGCACCTCACTGCACAGTCAAGTTGAGACATAAAATTAACCATCACAGACTCCCAACATGACTCCAAAATAAAAACAGTAGGGACTTCTTGGCGTATGAAGAGTATCAGTTTTGGCAACCCTACAGGTGGAGCTTGAATTTTCTCTTTCCTCCTGACTGTGAGACTTTGGACAAGTTGCTTAGCTTTTCTGAGCCAAATGGGGTTGGAGTGGAAGTGATTAGGTTTTTTTCATTAGCTTATTATAAAGCTCAAATGAGAGCCTAGCACGGGGTCGGGTTTATAATAGGCCCTCTACCGATAATAACCTCTAATATTTATTGAGTGCTTACTGTGTGCATGTGCTGTATCAACCCTTTTACATATAATGACTCACTTGATCCTCAAATCAGTGATGTTGCTGCCATCTTTCGTTAGAGTCTCTAAGTCGGAGGACTAATCTAGGAATATTACCCTGCTATGCACTAAAAGTCAAAAGCCTCCTTTGATAGGAAATGGAGATATTCCATGAAAACTTATTTTTCAATAGGCAACTCTTTTCTTGAATATGTTTAGAAAGAAAATGTCATGTTAAAATAGCATTGTCTTGCTTTTATGTGGAAAGGACTAATACACCTAATCCACACCTTTCCTGGGACCTAGGAAGCCATGTTGCAGTGAGCATTTGGTAGCACATATAGTATAATAAAACAAGAGAGGGGTACACAGTTTGGGACCAAGAAAGTTATAGCAAACAAGTGGTGCTTGAAAACCTCAAATCACTTTCCAGGTTTCACTGTAAGCTCCCAGAAGATTTGGGCTTCTAAACAGTGTGCTCATCATCTGGATTTTGGACTGATTGGGAGTTAGTTCCCTTGAGGCAGCAGTACGGGAACAATAACTAGCCAGCCAAAGAGTGAAAAAATGGATTATCCCTTAGGAATGAATTGTATCATTAGTTATTATGAATACCCCAAATTATGACAGATTCACATGTAAGTATGCCAGAGAAAAGTAGCCGTGAGCTATAATACACAACAGCATTTATTACCCAAGAGAATCTAGGTGCTAATGTGGATAGTATTGCATCTGTGAAATTCTGAAGCCCACAAAGGATTTGAAGATATAAAGCCAAATAAAACATAATACAGAGGGAAATGATTTTGATTATGTGACATTTATATATAGCATGTTCATTTTACATTTTCAAATTGCTTTTCAGTCATTGGTCTATTCTTCACAGAACACCTGGGGACTACATCTGTGCTGTTATCCTCTGTTCACAGCTGAGGCAACTGAGACTGAAACAGGGAGTATTTTGTCCAAGAGTACAACAGGGGCTGGGTGAGAAATCATTCATTCATTCAATCATGCATCTATTCAGCTCCTACCCTTGGCAAGGCACCAAGGTCTGTGTGGTGGTGACGTACAGAGATGGGTACTATCTACATGGCTTCCACCTTGCAGGAGCTTGCAGTCTGCTAGGGGTGATAAGTGGTTCGCGGATTATGCCTCCAGGGGCACTCTAAACAGCAAGGACCAGGGTTTAGAGAAGAAGGTAAGGGTTCCCTAAGATTCCTGGAGAGGGTGGGATTCAAGGCCCTTGAGGGATGCGTAGCATTTTGACAAAATAGATGCTAAGGCTGGTAGGACTAACACAGAGACATGAAGATGGGCAAATTCAAGATGTATTGGGGAATGTATGATTATAGCAGGGCAGTTGTGGGGAAAGGACTGGGAAGGGTAAAAGAGCAGGTTTTCCAGGATGCTGAATGCCCAGCTGAAATATATGGATTTCAGCCCATGGGCAATGGGGGCTGGACTCTTCTCTGACTTCCTTATTCTAAAATGTGCTGTACCAACCTTCATATCATTCTAATGCTATACATATTATTATTCCTTCTTTAGTGGATGAAAACAACTGATGCACTTAGAAGCTGAGACTTGCCTACCATCATGTGGCTAATAAGTGACAGATGAGGACCCTTGACTTCCACATCGAGACAGATAGGAAGAACGAGTGCAGGTTCTGGAGAGTATACTTAGGATGCCCATCTAATATAATAATGTGCCCCTTACCTTTGCTCCATGTCATTCCTGAAATAGTAAGTACAAAGGAGAGAAATAAAATTAATCCTTCAACATGTAGGTTATTTTATGTCTAAAGTCAGCTGCAGGTTAAAAAGAGAAATAAAGGATGTTTTTTCTTATTTGCTGTGTCCTGTAATTATAACAAATATCTGCATTTTGGTAACATTAGTCTTGGGGCTATCTGTAATACATTCTGATCTCAGCTTGATCTTTATACCAAGCCAGAATCTCTCTCTGGAGTTGATCAATTCAGTCTCTAGTCTGTGCCCCTTCGCACTGCAACCTAACCCATTTATCTTAGTGCCCTGCAAGGTTTCCAACTCTGTTTGACACTTTGCCCATCAAGAAATACCTTTACTCTCTAGATATAGGCTACTAATTAGCATTTTTACTGTTTAATCATCAAGACTAAAATGCAAGTGAGAGAAGTACTATAGTTAACCCAAAAATATTTAGAAAGGAAACAGATTTTTTGTTTTTTTGAGACAGAATCTCACTTTGTTGCCCAGGCTAGAGTGAGTGCCATGGCATCAGCCTAGCTCACAGCAACCTCAAACTCCTGGGCTCAAGCGATCCTTCTGCCTCAGCCTCCCTAGTAGCTGGGACTACAGGCATGCGCCACCATGCCCGGCTAATTTTTTCTATATATTTTTAGTTGTCCAATTAATTTCTTTCCATTTTTAGTAGAGATGGGGTCTCGCTCTTGCTCAGGCTGGTTTCGAACTCCTGACCTTGAGCGATCCACCTTCCTCGGCCTCCCAGAGTGCTAGGATTACAGGCGTAAGCCCAGCCCAGATTGCTTATTTAAATCTTCCTATAAAGAAATAAAGAGATGCTCTAAGGAGGTGGGTGTGTACTTAGGTGACTTAGGTGATATAAAAATTAAAACTGAAAATTTTAACATCTGTTAAATAGGGTGCTTCTCATTATCTGGTTTTGTGGAAGAATTTTTGGAAAATTCCTGTCCATAATCAGTGAGAAAAGTCTCTAGATTCTACCATAAATGTTGACCTTCTGTATGAAGACAAAGAGGAAATCACCAAAATGAGGCATTTTAAAATCTCAAATCCAATATACTACATTCTCCTTGTCTTTCAACACTCCAGCGCCTTGTCTTTGCCCAGACTGTCCTTTATAACCTAAGTCATGGAGATCCATGAGTAAAAGGCTGAGTGTTTCTCCATGTTTGTTTATTTGCATGTTTTTATTTTGTTTTTTAGGAAGTTGAAAGAGAGAATGCAAAGTTAGCATGTAAGGATGATTAAGTTTAATCTGAGATTTTAAGGCTCCCACTTGAAAGATATGGAAAACAAGTACTAGTCCAGAAAATTGCACCTGATTTCTGCCCTGTTTTAAAAACACCATGTCCTTTTCCTTTGGTTTCACAAAGAGCAATGGAACGGGACACAGGTGGCCTCTGTTTCACTGGGGAAAGTAAGGAAACTGATTCATGATGCCTCAGCTTCTACTTCTGCAAGACAGAGGGACACCCATCTCGTTGGGAGAACAGGACTTTAAAAAACTCAGAGGCAATCATATAACTTATTGTAACCATTTGTATCTCTTTACAGAGGAACACCTCACAATGCACACTTCTGGGGACTTCCCATATTGATGGAAGAAAGTGTTCAGGAAACTTAAGTGAATCCCGTTGCAAGCATGTATTAGTATTAACTATGAAAATGAAGCCTGTGTGGCTTTCTGCCCCTAAAATGTTCAGCAAAAATGCTGAGATCCTCAAAGATTATTGCTGTAGAAACATATTGAAATTAACCTTATTTTTAAAACAATGCTTAATAAATAATTTCCCCAACCAATGAGGCTCTTTTCACAGGAGCTTCTGAATTCTGATTAAGGTCTAATGGGTATTGTAGGTAAAAAAATGTGTGAGAAGTTAAATCACATTTCAATTTGCTAGCTGCTGAAGGCCAATCTAGGAGTCTTTAGGAAACTGGCTTGTCAGCCAACCAAAGCCTGAGAGTCTCTGTGAGGATGTTGTTGGTCTTGTCCTGACTCAAGGACCCAAGGTCACTGAGTTACAGCAACACTTTAAGCATCTCAAGGAACTAACTCTTGGCACAACCTCCACAGCAAGTACCACAGTATTATCCACCGAAGTTAATACTCAAAGACTATTTGTCAAGTAGAATTTAATTGTTAGCAGGTTCTGGATTTAACCAAAGATAACAACTGCCCTTGGGATTATAATCCAATCCCTCAGGAGCCCAAAAAGGAAAGAACAAGGTCAAGGTCAAGTCACCCTAGAAAAGTCATGTTTGCTTAGAGTTCCTGGCTCACATTAGCTATGGTGGTTGTCAGGACTCTAATTCTCATTTAGAGTCAGAAATCATTGTAAGCAATTGTAAAGGAACTTGAATCTGCAAAATGGACATGGCCCTTTAAATTATGTGACCCTTACAAAGAAAAATGGGAAAAAATAAAAACCGTATTTGTTTTCTGCCTCCCTTTTCCAAGAAGGTGAAAACCTAGTACAAATGAGCCCTTAGTTGTGGGTCAACATCCTTACAAGACTTGCCCCTGGTTCCCAGGTTAGAGATTCTTCCCCGGGCCCCTCATTCTCACCCACACCCAACTTGAAATAGGTCTCCAGGTCTCATTTTGACCACATATTCTTTCAATCACATGGGGGAGATGAGAGGAGGCTAAAGGTAGCTATGTAAGACCCATCAGTAAACTAGAAAACAACTGTAGGCTTAATATCAACAGTGGGTAAGTAGCATCAGCTTAAAGACTTATGTTAACATGCACAAATGTTTTCTAAAAATATTTTTCAGGAGAGTGTATAATTACGTTATAAATGATAAATGAGAGAAGGTAGCAAACTATATTTTAGGGCTGTTTATTTTAGGGCTTATTTGCTGCCATCATTGGCCCCGTCTTCCTTTGTGACTACAGATTATATCTGCTTACTAGTAGTCTTAGTGGTAAGGGGAATTGCTGTACAGTAGTCTGATGTGAGGAAAGGATCTTACAAAAGATGATGAAGGTTGCAGGAAGGCCTATTGAAGTGTTTTATTTTGGTAATTGTTTCATTTTAAAAGGCAGTGACTAGGACTTCATACCTGTCTAATAAGCATGCATGTAACATTTTTATGTTTGCTGAGTACTTTACAGTTCCCCATTAGTCTCCACAATACCCCGTGAGGGTGGGTCAGTATTACCGCCTACAGTTTACATATGAGGAAATTTAAGACACAAAGGGATTATGTGATTTGTACAAGGTCACCCAGCATGCAAGCCTAGCTAATAAAAGATGACTGCAAAGCTCTTTCCAAATAAAAAGTACCGTATAAATGTTAGGTAGTATTAATGGGCATGATCCCAGGATGAGTAAAATACTCTCCAGGAGTAAAGAGTTCATACATGCTCTGTAAGATTAATTCTTTTTTTTCTTAACCTCAGGGTGACTTTTGAAATAGTTATCCTCAAACCTGGCTATGCATCAGAAACATCTCTAGAGTATTTAGAATATGTGAGCACCTGGGCCCCTACTCAACCTACCAGAATCATAATCTGGGTGTGGGACCTAGATAATTCGTACCTTGAAAAAGCTCCACGGGGGAGTCTAATGCTCCACCAGTGTTGAGAACCACTACTGTAGGCTAGAATAATAACTTCAGTCAAGCCAAGAGCAGTAACATTCTCCATTTAGGAGAGAAAGTCTGCTGTCTTCTAAGCCTCTGTCCACTGAGTTCACAGCTATTATTAGTAAGGAACTGCCTCATGAAATAATCAACTGTAGTAACTTAACCATGTGTGAAATTCCAGGAAATAGTGCAGAGATTAAGGTTTATTTAAGAACCACCAGTCTTTGAAAGTTATAATTTATTGGGCAAATTTATTGGTGCACTCTTGGGTTATTACTGGGTCTACTCCAATGTTTTTATTCTGATTCCTTGTATTTCTTCAAAATCAACATAGTAAGGACCTAGAATATCTGCCCATTCATCAATCTGTTAAACATTTATAGAATACTTGCTATGTGGAGATTTCAGAGTGAAAATAATGATCTTTGCCCATACGGAGTTTATAATCAAGTGATAAAAACAGACATAGACAAAACCAACCAACCAAACAAACAAAACCCTACAATACTAAGTCACAAATATTAAATCAAAAAGTATAATCGAAGTGCGGTATGGGACATTATTCATAATGGCTAAAATGTAGAAACAACCCAAATGTCCATCAGCTGATAAATGGGTAAATAAAATGTAGTATAACCATACAATGAACTATATTCAACAGTAAAATGAAATGAAATACTGATACATGCTATGACATGGATGGACCTTGAAGATACTGTGTTAAGTGAAAGGAGCCAATAACAAAAAAACCATATATTGTGTAATTTCATTGATATGAAATGTCCTGAATAGGCAAATCTATATATAGAGAAAATAGGTAATGGTTGCCTAGGGTTGAGGAAAGGGAAGAATGGGGAAAATGAGGAGTGACTGCTAGTGGGCACAGGGTTTCCTGTTGGAGTGATGAAAATGTTTTAAAATTGATTGTGGGGACAGCTGCACAACTCTGTTGACTGTACTAAAAACTATTAAATTGTACACTTTAAATGCATGAGTTGTATGTTATACAAATTATATCTCTCAATAGAGTAGATAGATAGAGCTATACAAACGTGGGGGAAGTAGTGATTAATTAATTTGGATTAGTAGAAAGTGGTGGGAAATTTCCTGGAGGAAATGGCATTTGCATTGAGTCAAAAAGGGTGATTTTTGTAAGATGTGGTAGGTGGAGGGAGGGAAGCTATACTCAAAGTTACAGTCAAGTGGTGGAGCTTTCATGCAAGGGCAAATTATCTGGAATACATGGAGTTTAGGATGCATGAGGGTACAGTAGATGGGAGGGGCTTTTACTGCCACACAAAATTCTGTGGTTTGGTTTTCGTTTTTGTAAGCAGTGGAGAGCAATGATGAGTCTGTGAGCGGTTGGTACAGACTTGTGATCTGGAAGGAGAACTGGAAGTGGTGATGAGGTGGATGGAAGATGGTGAGTGAGGGCAGTGAGCAAGGGAGGCCATTTAGGAGGCAAAGCTACTGCAACAGTAGGCAAGAGAGGATGAAGCCTTCAACTACAGCAACAGCAGTGAGGACTGAAACAAGGAGACAGACTTCAGAAGTAGAATCATCAAACTTGGGGGCACTGGGGAATAAATAGTGAGGAGGCACAACATTTGTTCAGCATGCTAAGACCACCTAAGGGCTTGGGTCCTTTTTAAAGTTATTTTGAATCAAAATGTAAAAACTGTTGTTGAAATAACACCTAGCAACCAAATCGTAGTTCTTTAACACCTTGTTAACAAGGGTTTAATTACACTCTTAAATTTCTCAACAAAGTAATGTGTATTGTGAATCAAAAGTGAATTGAAGAGAAAAATGCCACTTTACTATTCTGTGAGCTCTTTCCAATCTGACCTCTCCTTGTTGGAAATGAAGCAGTCATTTATAGCCTGTTCCAAATGACTGAGTATTTACCTCTTGCTTAGATAGCTTCCCTAGAAACACTTTCTTTGGTGTGAGCAACTTGGATTTACTGCCAGGGCAACACCTCCTATCCGACTCCCACACTGCCTCTTGGCTCAGTCCTCACCAGCAGGTGTTTATAAGTAGCGTTTTGTTTTGTTTCTAATAGGAGTGCAGGCTCTGAAAAACAGGCTGACTGTATCACACATCATAACTTTCACTTACAAATATTCTTATGAGGAAGATCTGAAACCGTGGAGTCTCAAGGACCAGGAAGACAAAGAATGCCTTTTGTTTTAATCATGCAAGGCCACACCTGTGTTTTCCATTAGAAGGCGGGCAGCCAAATCCTGGGCAAGGTCAAAATAGAAACAGTCTCTCCCTCTGCGTGACAGCACACCCCATAGGGATCTGTTAAAGCCTCCTTTGTGGGCTTTGGAAGTAGTGCGGTGACACTGCCTGCTGCTAGCAGAGTTCGAGAACAGTGTCCCTGACAAGTGCCTTACAGGAGTTTACCAATAAGGGAACACCATTTAGAATACCACTCATCGAGACTGCTCTTATCTGTGCCTGTCAGTGAACAATGACTAAGACAAGCCATGTTCAGTCACAGATCACCATTGTTAGCAGAGCTAATTACAGCAGTCTCAGGTGGGAAGAATCCCAGCGGCTGCCGCTAAGGGATCTCCATCCCAGGGCCTTTGCAGGTAACCGATGGAAATGGTCCCTTGGGGATCTTTGCACAGCAATTCTCTACAACTCTGAACCTGGATTTAGCTCCATCCACAGTTGGTGAGGGATCATGTTCAAAGGAGAACCACCAAAGGGAGGAGGAAAGGAATGCCTAACGCCAGGAAGGGAGATGTTCTGGATTAATCAAGAACAGAACTGGGTATTCGTTATTCCTTGGGCTATCTTTATCTTTGACTTACTACATGACCTTATGGAGGTCATTTCTTCTTTCTGGGCCTCACTGTTCTCAATCTCAAAAAAAAAAAAAGGATAATAATACCAGCCCTATTATATCATAGGATTGTTGAAAGAATAAAATAAAAATATATTTTTAAAAATAAAAGGTGAGGAAAAATAGAAAATACTATACAACTTTAGGTAGTATAGTTGTTATTCCCTTTCACTTGTTTCACATTTTAGTTATAAATGAATGATGAAAGGGAACAATAACAAAAAGTCCTGGTGCTGTTGTAGAATCCCAGACTTCATTTTCTGATGTTTCTGAGAGGTTCTGAGAGGTTTTCCTCATCTTCAGAATTGCCTGTCCGTCCCCAGTTCTGAGCACCGATTCTGGTGTAAACTCATCTCCATTTGAGGGATGGAGGCAGACCCTAAGCATCTGAAGAGGCCAAGTCCCTACATTTATTTAGTCTGTCATCTTTATGTCTCCTGCTGCAGCCCAAGGCTTGAAGACCTCCTCTCTCCTCTCTGTAGGACCCTTGATTTTGGGGGGACATCAGCCCTGAGTGAGCATTTCTGTCATCAAACTGGGACTTAAGAGGACACCTCTGGAACAGAACCAAAAAGAATTTGCAACATGTGCTGAACATGTCTTAGCCTGGGTCTGTAACCACATTCTTGTTCCTGCTGAAAATTACAGCACCCTTCTAACCAAACAAGGCACATCCACTTATCTGATGGTGCTGTCAGTGACAGAAAAGGGTCATGTTATGGATTCGGTAGGGAGGAAAAAGAAGATTTATTTTCAAATTTTGAAGATTTATCTTTTCCAGATACACAAAAACAGTCAGGGCATTAAAAAAAAAAATCAATGAAAAGTGGTCATGTTTTGTGAGTAGAAGGAACCATTCTTGACTTCAAAATAATAATGAAGATTTACAAAGATCCCAAACACATGTTTTAAAAAAAATGATTTGATAATAGCAAGCCAGGGAAACTATCAAATCTTTAACTGCCCCTTTATGGTGAGCCAATGTCTCCATTTAAATGAATGTCTTCTGTTAAATGTTTAAATTCCCCTCTTTTTCTTTTCTTTTTTTAAGACAGAGTCTCACTCTGTCACCCAGGCCAAAGTGTCCTGGCCTCAGCCTAGCTCACAGCAACCTCAATGTCCTGGGCTCAAGCAATCCTCCTGCCTTGGCCTCCCAAAGTGCTTGGATCACAGGCATGAGCCACAGTGCCCAGCCTCCCCCTTTTTCTTTTCTCCTCCTCATCATTTAGTTTTTTTCAATATTCAACATAACTAAAAAATCTAGGTAGGGAATTGCACACAACTACAGGCTCTGCATGACTGGCAAAGTGATGTTTCTTCCTAAGTACTTGTAATCATCTATTCCACTCTTCTTTGCTTCTCTGGACAATTTAGTTAGAATGACAACAGTGTCCTTTATTTCTTATGAAGGCATCCTTTGGGGTCTCACTTTATGTATAGGTTAGAAAGGTATCAAGAAGTGCAATATTGTATTTTCCATGTAGTCACACATATACAAATGGAAAACAACACTTTAAATGAGTAGAACAAAAGGAGAGAAATACCTAAATTTTTTCTATTTAAGTTATTTGGTATGATAAAGAGATTTAAAGATTAATTTTCTAGCTCAAAGGCTGTGACCACTGTGAATGTGTTGGCCTGCACCTGCCAGCTAATAGGTTGTTTTGTGCTGTTAGTGGTATCCTTTGCCTTTTCGACCTTTCCTTTATTACTAGCTTAGGGAAATGTGATATTGCTAAAAATCTTAACTTGAAAATGCTTCACAGAGCAGGATCCTTGCCAAATTCAGGAATCTCCTTAGTTTGCAAGACAAAGTATGTCATGCAGAAAAAAGGGCTGGCACTAGAAGTCAGAAGTCAGTATTCACAATGGGACTAAATCTCACAATCTGTGGTTTCTGAATATCTTAATCTCCTCTGACATTCAAAGAGTGAGAAGGGCCTTACTTTGAATGACTTTACAAAGAAAACACAGGGTGAGGTGGAGTTAAATACTACAACATAACTTCTCTGGCAGTTCTTTCCCAATTTCTAACACCTCTTTATTACCCAGATTATGAATCAATGACCATTTTCTAACATTAAATTCATAACAAGGAACATACAGCAACACCTCATTTACCTGGTCTAGGAATAAGTCATTCCAAATAAGGGACTTTCCCATTTGACAGTTAACCTAGTTTCATGATTTTGAGGGAAGCATTTTCTAAAGTTTGTTTCCCTCTCTCTTGCCTTACTGGCCAGGGCACGCCTGGGTTGGCCTTTTCTCGAGGACCCAGGATGGTTGCTGAGGGCTTCTGTACAATGCAGTGCAGCAGCGAGGCCATCAGGGTCTCCAAGGGGAGTCAGGTCATGGTGCATCGTGAAGAGCACGATGACACCATGGGCTCAACTTGCCTTGAACTTGTATCATCTCTTCTTGGTGCTCTCAAATAATTAAGAAAAGTTCCAATTAATATTTGGCCTAACTCTTCTAAGGGTGGAAAGTTTTCCATCAGGAACAGTTAAAAGATAACATTTCAGCATAAAGAACTGATGCCCTTAACTCTCAGCATGGGCTCATGTGGCTAGATTCTTATTGCTCCTATCTACTGGCTGGCACTGCTTCTATGTGCTCCTCCTCTCCATCTTTTGTATGGTTTTAATATCTTCCCCTTTCCCTGAAGATTTATACCCTTCAAAGCTTTAGAATTCAGAAGTTTAGTTTTGGTAGCCATCTTCTTTAGCCCCAAGAGGGGAGGTAAAAAACAAAACCTAAGTGCCTAAACTGAAGACTGACCAAATGAGGCCATTCTCTGTTGGCTCCACCTCTATGGTCAGCATGGATTTCTGTGTCAATGGAGAAATCTGTGCTAGGTGCAGGATTTGGGGTCACAGTAGCAAAGTATCCTGTCTCTGTGACGAACAAGAGTCCTGGTAGTGTGTGTGTTTGTGGATGAGAATGGGTTGCTATGGCTTACCCTGAAGTGTCAGGGTCACTCTTGAGGCCTCTGAATTCTGCTGCCTGTAATACAGCCATAAGGTAGACAAAAGGTTGGGGTTGCCTTGTTCTGGTACTGGCCCAACACTGCCTGCCATTTTTGGGTACTGAGCTAATCAACTATATCATTTCTTCAGCTCTTTACCAGATGCTTTTCCTTAGAGGGTAAAATGAGATACAAATGAAAACTTTCTAAAATATGATATTCTGCTGTCTTTCTGAACTTTTCCATCATCGTCCTATTGCAATTTTCTTTCAGTTTACCTCTACTTCCCTCTCCACACTAAAACTGCTCTCAATAAAATCAAGTCAACATTTGGATTAATTTTCTATTGCTGCTTTAACAAATTACCACAAACTTGGTGGCTTAAAACAACACAAATTTATTCTCTTACAGTTCTGTAGGCCAGAAGTCAGAAATTGGTTTCACTGGCTAAAGTCAAGGTGTCAGTAGGGCTTGCTCCTACTGGGGACTCCAGAGGAGAATTTGTAACATTCACAGGTTCCAGGAAGTAGGACCTACATATCTTTGGGGGCGACTCCACCTATAGTAGCATTTGTTTTCTTGCTTGCTTGCTTTTCTTTCTTTTTTCTTTTTTATTTATTTATTTTTTTGAGAAGGAAAGAGAAGTTTATTGCTTTGCTGGCAAAGGAGGAAAATGGCAGACTATCATCTCAAAGTCCAAATTCCTGTACATAAGCAGAAATACAGAGCTTTTAAAGGGAGGACCCTCAGTTCTAGGCTATGGTAGCAGCACTGATTTTCTAATTTTCAAATCTGATGTCTTCTTTTCAGTTCTCATCCTAGCTCTCTTGATATTTGATATTGTCAATTACTCTGGGAAAAGCTCCTCCCCTGGCTTTCAACATATGATTATTTTCCATTGATATGATAACTTTATTGTCTGTCTTCTCTCTCTAGAATGCAAGCCTCTGAGAGTAGGAACCATGGCTATCTTGTCTGTTGCTCTATCCTTGGTACTTAGAATAGTGCCAGGCACTATCAAATGATGAAGGCATCATATAATATAAATTGGATGAGCTTCTCCCATTCCTAGTTCTATCACCTTGCTCTCATTTTCCTTCACTGACAACTTCCATTATGGGAAGGAAGGGCCAAGATTGGTATTCTCCAGGGTTTGGTAATAGCCTACTTTTCTCTTCATATGCAGTGTGCTCACAGTTCCAACCATACTCAGTGGGCTCTCAAATGTGCATCTCAAGCCCGGACCTTTGTTTTATACTTCCAACTTTTATCTTTACCTGGAATCCCACAAGCATGGCAAATTTACCATGTCTCACCTTTCCCATCCACCAAGCACAATCAAAATCTAACTTTCCTCTTCTCTTATACTCTCTGTTTCAGGGAGTAGTAAGTACCAGGATTTACCCAATAGCCGAAGCAAGAAGAGTCAGAGTCAACCCAGACTCCATGCTTTCTCTCTACTCCCCTCTCCAGTCAGTCATGAGGTCCTGTCAACCACATTCCTAAATATCTCCTGATACCTCATTCTAACTCCCATTGCCTTGGTTCATGTTTTCATTACTCCTATAGAGCAGGATATAAATGAACTCACTAAACTGTTCCTCTTGACTTCTCTTGAATATATTAGAATGACACACTCTTAAACTCTCTGGATGTGTGCCAGAGTTACTGACCCTTGCTTGCCCTCACATGTGCATCTCAAGTCTCCAGTCTCTGCCGAGCAGGCAGTGACTGATTTGCACACCACATGATCTTGGCCTCAGAGTTGGTTAGACCAGGGGTGGGCTCTGTCCCACGGATGGCTCCTTCTATAGATTCAGTCAGCCAACTTACAACTTGGGTGGCTGGTTGTAAAATACAAGCTAAGTAAAATTCCTCTTTTAGGATTTCAGAATAGAGAAGCTAAGAGGCCCAGACCACTGTATTACTGAACAGAAAGTTCAGCAGGAATGACAGGCATGAGCAAGCTGTAGTTATGGGGAAGCAGATCCTGTGTGTAAGCAGGGGAGCTGGTGAACTAGGCAAGACAGGGAAAGAAAGCACCTGGGGCACTGTGAGAAGGGTCCTGTCTCAGTTTCTGGTGGTTTCTTCACTGCACTTCCCGAAGCCTGCCTATATTGTGATTCCTATTGTCAAATGCCCATGAGATTGCTGCATTTTCATTTTAAAAACCCTACTCTGAGGGTATCCTTGTGTCCTGCAATAAACTGACCAAAAGTTATATGTTCCAGTAAGCCCTTATAATGTTATGACACATGAGGAGAGAAAGGCACTGTCACTACTCTAAGAGCAGCAATAACATTGAGTCCCAAACTCAATGTTTATTCCACTCCCTTCTTAAAGCATTAGCTTAAGAAAAAAAGGTTGTATCACTTCTTTTGGAGGTAGATGATGAGCTTATATCAAAATTAGTCTTTATATAAGAACAAATTGATCCCCACAAACATAGACTCAAAAACTGGTGCTACAAATATCACATAAAAATGACTAATAAAGGACATATATTTTCTGACACTTGTCAATAGTGGGACAAAGCACCTTTTACTAAGGGATTCCATGTTTCTAGAGGTGTGCCTTTTTCTTTGTCAGCTGGTGGGACCAAGGAGATTCCTGAAGAGCGCCAGGATTCTTAGTCACATGACCATGTTCCTCTCTTAATTAAGAATTGATAAGTACATTTATTGAATTTGTATAGGTAAACATTAGGCATATATAATCAATATTCTGGTATGTGATACATTTAGAAATCATTTTTATTTATATCTCCCACTATCCCTATAAAATATATCTGGCAGAAGAATTTCTTGTTCTGTTTATGATTAAAAAACAGGTAGTGTCAGGGTTCTTTGGGGCATTCTTAGGCAATACAAAGTCGCATGGTCATTTTAAATTGTGTTTAGTGCATTCAATCCCATGTCACCATCAAAACTTAGAACTTGGTTTAAAGTTAAGTCTTACCCTTTTCCCTACTGAGAAGTCATGTGCAGGTAAAAAGCCACGGTAGGGGATAATCTTTCTCTCCTTGCTCCTGGCAGCTTCTGATCCTTCTAACGTTGGGATGGGAGAAGGCAAGAGAAGTGGGGAGGGATGGGAATGTTCTTATTTCAATGGTGGAGTTGTAAGTTGGCTTCCTCCTGCTTTCTGGACCTGGTGAACATTTAAAACAGACCACATTTTGCAGGGGCTGTTGTGGGTTCCCGAGAAGTTGCACCCATTGCTAGTGATGTCTCGGCCCACAGTTCCTTTCATTCGGGCAAATGCGCTCTTCACTGGAGCAGCTCCCTCAGCCCTAGGAACCCAATGTTCCCCTCGGCTTCTCCTCTTCCGAGGCCTGTCTGCACCAAAGGTGCCCTCACACCACCCACTCTCATGTTTGGTTCATGAATCTGGACCATGAGGACCAGATTCCACATGCACACACACACACACTCTCCCTCTTGCCCTGGACACACTTGGAACAGCAGCAGCAGTCTTCACTCTGCAGCCAAAGCTGCTTGCTAACCCCTTGCCTGATTTCCCAGTTTCCCAGGAGAGTTAAACCACTGTGTTATTCCTACACAAGGACATTCATTCACTTTCCAATGGGACATTCATTTGCTTTCTGATGAGTCCCACTTATGGCTCTCTCTCTCTCTTTTTGAGACAGAGTCTAGCTCTGTTGCCCAGCTAGAGTACAGTGGCATCCTCATAGCTCACTGAAACCTCAAACTCCTAGGCTCAAGCAATCCTCCTGCCTCCACCTCCTGAGTAGCTGGGACTACAGGCAGTCTCCACCTTTTTCAATTCTTTTTTGTAGAGAAGGGGTCTCGCTCTTGCTCAGGCTGGTCTTGAATTACTGACCTCAAGTGACCCTCCCACCTTGGCCTCTCAGAGTGCTAGGATTATAGTCATGAGCTACTGTGCCCAGCCTGGCCCTCTCTCTTGATATAAGATGACTCCCAATCTTTCACTTTGGTAGGAATTAAGTGAGAACACGTCCTCCTTTAAAAAAAAATCCTCCAAATATCTTCTCTCTTCGTGTTACAGTACTCTTCAATGTGATCTAGTATTTCCTTGAAATGTAGCACCTATTGTTTCTTAGTGCCTTAGCCAAGACTTTAGTTTGAACATCCTGTAAGTATATGGGATTTTTGTTTGTTTGAAATTCTAATGTCAGAAATTTGTTGTTTGGATGAAGTATTATTTCACCTTTAGTCTCTGCACTTCCTGTACACTACAACCACGTGATTATACTCAGGAAAAATGTGCTCCAAAGAACAAACTTCCAGGTTTTCCGCCCAGCTCTGCTTTTTGAAGGGAACCAAAGGATTCTCTCCCTCTTAGCCAAGCTGACACTGAAAGAAACTCTTGGAACTTTTCTAACTGGTAGCCCAGGAAAAGGATCAGCAACCCTAGGACCTAGGGGGCACACAAGTCTTTCCCTGCCTGGAGATGGCAGGAAGGAGAACAGGACACCCAGACACACAAGTGGAGGATCTAGTCTATGGCACCCCCAGACTATACCAAGGGTGTAAGTGTCCTGCAGGACTACTAGAAGAGACTATTGCACTCAGCGTGCTTAAGGACTGGAAGAAAGACCGCAACAGGCTGGGGTAGGGAGGCCATATATCCCCGGAGAATCTGGAGCCAGGATGACTGACTCTGGATGAAGGCGGGGAGCAAGGGAGGCTGCTGAAGCTGAAGCAAAAGCACATTAGCTAAAGCCTTCACAAGGAGGACCCCGGTCTGTCTTGGCAGTCTCATCTCCTTCAGTCTCTTCCCCTTCACTCTAGCCATGCAAAGCCACCTGCCATTTTCTGAATATGCTATACCCTTCCATAGCCTCACATTTTATGTATACCCCTCCCTCAGGATGCAATACCCTCCTCACTCCCAACCCCCTCCATTGCCTCTATTTAACCATCAAGGCCTAGCCTAAGTCTAATTTTCTGTTAAGTCTTCCTACTGCTTTCCCCACCTGCTGCATCATTTTACACATGCCTCAGTTCCAGCCCTCACTGTACTATGCTGTGCTTTACTCACTTGCTCTCCCTGCTCCCCAAGAAACATAGAGTGTCTCAAAGACAAGGACTGTGTCTTATTCATTTTTGTACTCCCACCACTTACCACTGTACTCCAGTGTTATAAGGACTTGTATTCATTCTCTAATGCTGTGTGTAACAAGTTACCATACATTTAGCAATTTAAAACAATATACTTTTATTGCCTTTCAGTTTCTGTAAATCAGAAGTCTAGGCATGGTGTGGCTGAATTCTTGGATCAGAGTCTCGCTGAGCTGAAATCAAGATGTTGGCCAGGGGTGTAGTTCTCATCTGGGGCTCAGGGTCCTCTTTTAAGCTCACTGATTACTGGCAGGATTCATTTCCTTGAAGCCATAGGACTGATGTCTCCATTTTCCTGCTAACTCTTGGCCAAGAACTACTCAGTTCCTAAAGGCTAATCAGTTTCTTGCCATGTGGCCCCACTAGGCAATTCACAGAATGATGCTTGTTTTCTTGTAGGGCAGGTAGAGCTTATCTCTACTTTCCTCTTTGCAACCAGCCAGAGAGAACTCTTTGCTTTTAAAGGGTTTACCTTAGGTCAGGCCAACCCAGGATAATCTCCCTTTTGCCATATAATGTAACATAATCACAGCAGTGATATTCCCACCCACACTCAAAGGGGAGGGAATTATACAAAAGTGAGGGTCATTCGGGTCATCCTAGAATTCTATCTCAGGGTTCAATAAATATTAATATCTATAATATCAAATAAGATGTGTTTCAGAAATTTGTAAATTATAAATACTGCTATTCAATTGTTGAGATTTTTTTATAAAGTTACTTTATACTTTTTTTTTCCTCAAGAGACAGAGTCTTGCTATGTTGCCAAGGCTGGATTTGCACTCCTGTGCTTAAACACTCATCCTGCCTCAGCCTTCTAAGTAGCTGGGACTATAGGCACATGCTACTGTGCCAGGCTTGGAAAGCTTTTTAAGTTGCTTCCAAATTTGTGTTGGATCCAGAATGGCTGGGATGCTATATGTGAGATAACACAGGTTACTGAGTCCCCAGAAATGGGTCCATGGAGACCCATGGAGATTTGGGCTGGGAGGCGACACCTAGACTACCAGTGTCTGACCGGCTGTGACCCTGGGTTAAGTCCCTGATACTCTCTGGTTTCAGATTCCTCCTCATATATAAAATGGGGTGTGACTAGAATAGACAACATCTAAGGTCAGCTAGCTCTAATATTCTATAATTCTAAGACTGAATCATACTGATCAAATTAAAATCTAATGACTCATAATATCCAAATTCATTCAAATAGTTCATAAAAGAATTTCATTATAGATAGAATTGCAGGGATGTGATTTTAAGAGGAAAAGCAGTTTTGTTTTTCAGTGAATCCATTCCTATATTGGCTGAAACTGACTAAATATAAAAGAGGGAAAAACTATATTTCTAATACTTTACATGGAATGAAGAGCATTTTGTCTTTAGATGACATATCTGTCCAGTTATGTTTAGAAGCGGGAATTTTTTCCAAGATGTTAAAACCTGATAAAACTATTTGTCTTATAATAAGTTGGATTAACTCAATTGATGATAACTGAATAACTATTAAAGACAATCTTCAAATATTACAAATCAATTCACTGACTATGTGTAAAGCAGACTGAAATTCCTATATACCTTCTGGGAGTGTAAGTCTTTCTTTTGTCTTTCTCAAATGAAGCGTCTTTGCCTAGGATAATTATTCTCTTCTACCCAACAAAAATGAACTCTAATTTTAAATAGGTATTATTAAATCCCACTGAAATAGGCTTCGTGCAGATGTATTTGCTAAAACATCCCTTTATTGACTGTGCACGGTTATTAACAATTCACATTTCATTTTATCTACTGAGTGGAAGAGCATTTATTCTTTCATTAAAAAGTTAAGTCCTCCAGGGCAGCAGCAGGAATGCAGAACCTTCTTCCTATACACAGCACTGTCCAGTGAATGTGAAGTGCTTCTACATTAATACCACAGGAATAGGTAAGACAAATGGATTTCTTCCTCCCTCCATCATCTCCCTCCCTGCCAATACACTCCTCTTATTTTATAAAATGCCAATAAGTAAACAGTTCCTGCATTGGTACTTCCATCAATCAGAAGAGGAACTTCAACATTTATTTTGCACCACTGAGTTCAGAACATCCTTAGGGCTCTGTGAAAGTGACAAAAGGAGTGTGAGGCCACGGACATTTCTTCAGAAAGATGCTTTATGGAAAGAGAGATTAAAAATCATGAGGGCATTAGTCAACCTCCAGCACTTTGCTGCTCAAGTTTCAGGAGCTGTTTTTCAAGTTTTGAGGTGTTTACTCGATGCATCATCAGAAACTGGCCATTCAAATGAAAGACAGGAATGTCAAATTTATACCTTTCATACCAAGCAGAGTTTTCTGGAAGTGTGATGTCCACCTCCTGTAAAATAAACTGAAACACAGACAGACTAAAGCTCTGTATTTAGAGAGCATGGAGCAATGCAACAACTGCAGCGATGAACTAGTCGGTCCCAGGACCATTCCTAATGCTGAAAGGTTTTTGTTGTTTGTTTGTTTTAGGTCCACAGTGATCTAATGTCCCTGATTTCCCAAACCTTACTGCTTTAATTATATTCCCCATCTCCCGATCTTGCTTCTTTTCTGTTATACCTGTAACATTCAGCATCAGGGCACTACTCAGATCCCAGTGAAATAAAACATGCCCCAATTGGGAAGCTGCCTGAGAATCAGGACAGAAGTGCTGTAAGAATGGGAGAGGTGTGATGGTTTGCTACATGAAAACATTTCCATGGAAATTACAAAGTAAAATAAAAGGAACAGGGATAAAGTTTAAAGAAAGCATGAATACTGCACCTGCTAGTTAACTCTGACTCATATTAAGAGTCAGAGTAAGAAAACCAGTACTGCTCAGGGAAAAACACTTAGGGGTAATGAGTTTTATGGAAATCAGCACTAAACTCTCTCTCTGAAGAATAGAAAGAAAATTTAAATGAAAAATCATTTAATCTCTTTTCCTAAAGAAAAGATCCAGGCAGATACTTTATACTACATAGAATATGCATTCTGTATACATAAAAGCTACACTGTATCATATTACCCTGTTTTTATAAGGTTTGAGTACTTCCTTGGCTTCCTCACAAAGGGGGCATGGATCCTACAGGAAGAAAAAAAATCAAGCCATTAAATCCAAAGAATGGTATTGGCCTAACAAAAAAATCCAAACCACAAGAAGCAGATTATACTTATATTAAAAGTCAGCTTTTTACCAGGTTAATTACAGTTTTATTTATGAAGCAAAATACTATCATAGAATCTTATAAATAACTAGTATTTCTAGTATTTCTTATAAATAACTAGTATTTCATGGTACAGAGGTTCTCTGCATTTTTCGGTTGTTTCGTTTTGATTTTTCTTCATCAATCAATCAATGTGTACAAAAATAAATTTATATTCTTACTATTTTGCACTGGTCTATCCATCTAAGGGCTTTGTTCTTCCTAGGTCAGGAGTGCCTTTGTGGTCTCATATAATTGACCTGGCTGACACCAACAGAATGGTTCAAAGTTTGTTCAGACTGGGAAGCACTGAGCCTAGTGAGCCTATTTTTCCTAATCAGTCCACAGGAATAAAACTATTAGGATAAAGTTATATAGTAATTGCCCCATCTCTAAAAAGGGAAAAAAATCTCTATTCACTTCAGATGATGATTATATTCCTAATGATTTGCCTGTTTTCTTATTACAAGCGTCAACAACAGGTTTCCAGGATGAAATTTTCACCGAGGAGCAGGCAAGTTTTAGTGTCCATTGTTGTTTGCACTCTTGAATCATCTAGTAGAGAAGTCTGTTGAGAATACTATGGATCATTGGCAGATTTTTAAGGCTTCTCAGCCCTTGACTCCATGAACAGGGACTAGCTAGAGGTTCTCTTGCATGAGCTCAAAATAGAGTCAACATTACTGATGCTTATATGAAACCTGCTTTTTAATATGACAGAAGAGATGAGTTATTATATAAAAGAGAAGCTTCCTCCAGTGTAACTCATGCTTGTTTTGAAATAAGAATCCAGACTGTGTCAAAGAGTCTTTCTGGCCCTAATTTCCTTGAGATGGAGATTTAGGCTCATCATGTTATCACTCGCATTAGCGACAAACAGATTGTGGATAATTTGTAATGTTATCATGCTGAAATTTTTTGAGAAAGTTTCAAAAAGTCAGTATAGAATCTTAAAAGCAAAAGCAAAACAAGAACATTTTAAATTGCAGAAGTATCAAATGTACCAAAAATTTGCTTTTATATTAAAAACTTTAGAAGAGCCTAGATCAGGTTTTTTGTTTTGTTTTTTTAAACTTGGGGTTTAAACTCGCAAATTATATATGCAAATTTGATGTGTTTATCAAATTTTAAAAAGAATAAGGAACCAAAAAAGGGTAAGGCCCAGTGGTCTGGATCATTCAAACACCCTTCTCTAGGATTTTCCATGGCACCTGTTATTTACTCTGGCCTTAAATTGTAGTAGGTTTGTTGGTTGGGCTGTCCACCACCCAATCCCCTTTCTTGTAGCAAGAGTGCTGTGATTTTGCTTCACAGGAACTCTCTCTGCATGTGGCATATTCCATCCCTGAGCAACAAGGGTGGAACTCCTTACTTAGGCTCAGGTAATTATCACATCTTATCCCTCTTGGCTACAACTGGCTCAGGAATGGGCCAGTCAGAGCCATTGGATAGCCAGGAGACGTTTGTTGAAGGTTCTGTAGATGTCTGAGATGTGAGATCTGGGGATTGGGATTGCTGCAGTCATCCATGAGAAGAGCCAAAATGAGGACTGATTTAACTCAGAGGATGTGAAGCTGAAGAGATGGGTAACATGCTTAGTTCCTAAAGTAAGCTATTTCTGAAACTACACCAACCCCCAAATCCCTTTTTTCTTTAAGTCACTCTGGGAAGTACTTTCTATTCTTTATAACAGATAGAGTACTGACATTATACTTGTAAATATTTCTTTTACTAGATTGTGAACTCCTGAAGGTGGGAGTGATAATAATATCTTATTATGTGCCTAATGGTGCAGATCAAGCGCTCAGTACAAATATTAAGCTGAATGGAAGGTTGGTGTTTTTGGTTTCTGTTTTTTTAACAAGTGTTTTTGGCTATCTCAGCCGCTGCGCAAACTGCAATACAGTGTAGAACTGCTAGGCCAAGTGAGCAACACTAGCCTTAAGGGATTATTTTGTCTTTGTGGCCAATTCTCACAGGCATTTCCCATCGTAGCCTTACAGATGATATAATATTTTTGGTTCCATAATTTCCAATAGTGCAATATATGCTTAATGGATATGAAAAATGGTTTAGATTAAATATTCTCAACAAGTTTGTTTTTAAAAGTGAATTAAACTTTGTTATTAGCTAACTGTCAGATATTTAGCAATTGACTACAGCAATTGCTAAAATACCTGAAATCTCTGAAAAATCTATTAAAAAGAGACCTTTTGTCTTTGAATTGCAGTAGTATTCATAAAAGTTACTTCTATTACCCTGTAATTTATTTCTTTTTTGATTATAAATCATACAAAGTGATGTTAATTAGCAAAAAGAAATCAGTAATGTAAATTTATAAATTTCAGGGCAAAAAAAGCTCTGAAAAATGTTAAACTAGTTTATGTCATAAAACTAGTGTTAAAGATAAGAAAATAAGCACAATCCAATCTTCATTATTCATGGATTCCACATTTGTGAATTTGCCTACCTGCTAAAATTTATTTGCAACCCCCAAATCAATACTCAATGTGCTTTTGCAGTCATTCACAGACACATGCACACAAACAGTGATGAAAAATTTGAGTCACCACAAGTGATCATTCCAAGCTGAGGTTGAACAAAGTGATGCTCTGCCTTCTTGTTTCAGCTTTCATACTATAAACATAAGTTAATATCCTTTTCATGGTCTGTGTAGTGCCGTGGTTTTTTTTTTTGCATTTTTGTGCTTTTTGTTAGGGGTTTCACAGTTTAAAATAGCTCCCAAGAATAGTACTGAAGTGCTGTCTTGTATTCATAAGCACAAGGAGGCTGGAGAGAAAATACGTGTGTTAGATCAGCTTCATTTACACATGAGCTATATATAGGTGCCATTGGTTATGAGTTTAATGTTAATGAATCAACAGTATATATTAAAGAAAGCATCTTTAAACAGAAACATATGTAAAACAAGGTTATATATTTGATTGGTTGATGAAAACACTGCGACCTTTTCAAAGGAAGCTGAAACCTTCTGAAATCTTCTCAAAGGAAGCTAACCCTGTATTTCTCCTAGAAGCAATGGTTCAGTATTTGCTAATTCAGTGCTAATTCAGTGTTCAGGTGACTTTATAGAACATAACTATCACAAATACTGAGAACTGACTGTATTTATAAATGATACATTTGTAAACATCATGTTATAACCTATTGTCCATTTTTTTTTCAGTGTAGGGGTCAGATGACCATTAAATACATTAATTTATTCTCTGATAATTATGAGATAATGAAGTGTCTTGGTAGGAAACAGAGTTACTACTGTTCTGCTCATAGAAAAATTAAGGAGGAGGTTTGAATAAGGTTTACTCTATTGTCTTTCCTTTCAACTTTGTCTCCTTTTCTTACACATGCAACTTTCTTAACCCCCCAATTTTAATACTTTATATTTTAAAAGTAATAATTTTACTGTTTCACTCTGTACCTTTGTGAATAAGGTCAGCACGGGCAGAGTTGTCTTAGAGGCAGATAAATTTCTCCAGAAGAATCCAAAGGAGCATTTGGCAAGTTGCATACTATTTCCATGAAACCAGAGCATCTTAATTCTGTCAAAAGAAAAATAAACCAACAAACTTATGTGCCCTAGGCTTTGCTCCTTACAATATGAACAGTAAGTCGCATGCTTATGATGGAATTTGAAGGCTTCAGAATTGTTTCTTTAAGTCCAGGAGTGTCAGAGAGATGTGGAAGTTTGGCAAGTCTCTATGATGCCTCAATATTCACTGTATTCCAAACAAAACAGAAGTTAGAATGGGGAAAAATCCATATTTATGGACTAGTTTTGTGCCTAACAATTTGGTTTCTATAAGTAAACTATATGCATTTGTTAATTTGAATACAAAATTAAATTTCACCTGCAGATTTTATCAGCATCCCAATGATCCCTTAAAATATGGAGGTTTCCTGAGATGGTTTTTAGTCACAAGGACAGCTTATCTTATTGGCAAGCATTCAACAACACCTAGCCACTGCCACGGTAAAGAAAACAATAAGTAAGCAGCACAAGTCCCTCCCTGAAGGTTCAAGCGATCTCTTATGAGACGCTTCTCCCATTACAAGAGATGGAGAAACACAAAGCTGTACTTGGAGGAACTACAGGGGGAGAATCAGACTGAGTTAACTTGTCAGGAAAACAATTATCTACTCAACTCCTTAAGAAGTATTTTAAAAGGAGATTGTTAAAACTTTCAAAAACCTCACACACAAATGTAGTGTTTCTACTGGAGACATTCCAATAAGAACAGCTTGGTAATAGCAGCATGCCAAACACTAGGCTTTGAGCTCCCTCATCTTGCTACTTTGCTCAATGTAAGAAGACACTCTAGTTATTCCTAGTTATTCTACTGAGTCCCTAGCTTTGTTCTTAAAACTATAAATATTATAATTTCACTTTTAAAACACATGCACTGTTAGATTTGTCATTTATCAATATTCCGAAGATGAACTCATTCCTAGGATCATTGTTTCTTTACTCTAGCTCTCCAACTTCACCTATCATTTTCCCCTCCCTTATCTTTGCAAGTTGTAATTGCAAAGTTTCTCTTTTTGTTCCATAAATACCCAACGATCATTTCTTCCTCAGAATCTTTGCACTTGTTTTCCCTCTGTATGAAAAACTCTTAAGTAACTTCCCTCATTTGGCCTGGGCCTTATATCACCTCCTTAGATAGGCCTTGGTGAATACCTTACCAATGTTGGCCAGCGCATCATTCTCTGATCTTATACCTTGCTATAGTTTTCTTTTGCCCTTTACTACCTAAAATTATTTATGTTCCATCTATTACAATATAAGTTCTATAAGAACAGGTATTTGTTTACACCTATATCTCCAATCACACACAATTAACCTGGCAGACAATAGGTACTCAACTATTTGTTTGAATATTAAAAGTACAGAAGTGAGCCTTTCTCACCTTCTTTAATCTTGCCACTAACTCTTATCAGACACTCAGTGTGGACAAGAGTCATTATTTGGGCCTATGTCATATTATAACTAAAGGTTAGTGCTCCTTAGGGTATCCACAGGTTTTGGGCTGGAGCACTGGTTCTACTCCCTTTGCCACCACCTCGAATCTCACCCTCCTCTGCTCCACAGAGCACGACTGTATTAATTAAGTGCTAACCTTCACTGGCGACCAGGCTCCTCAGTATAAGATTAGCCTTAAACTCATTTCAAACAGAATGATATGACTTTAAAGAAAACCACTAACCCATATTGAACTAGAATAAATACCACAGGACAAGAAAATTGGATACTGATCCCTGAAAACAATGATCTTTCCTTCATTCTTAAGCCCTTACTCTTCTACTTCTATCTGTATTTCCATGCTATCTAAACCATCCTGATAATGCATAAAAAAGGAATGTTATGGGAATTTGCAAAGATCTGCTATCCAGAGTTATTCCAAGATGTAAAGTGGATCTAAACAATTTCACAATAATCTCTGCTACTCTCAACTAAATGTTAAGCTCTGGTACATACATTTTCTATAAATTCAGCAGAATCAACAACTCCAATAGGTAAATGTGGTTGGAGACACGGCTTTTAAACACAGCTTTGTCTACATAGGGTATAAATTGAGGGGTGGGAAGAAAGCCATGTTTATGCTAAGGAGAGATTTCTGCATAATTGGATATGGGAAGGCTCTATGCAGACAGTGACACATCCTCCTAGGATGTGGAGTTAAAGAAGTTTTACTATATATGGAGGAGAAAGAAAATTTTGAAAAAAAAAGCTTTATTAAAGGCAGAAAAATAGCGCCTGGAAATAAGAAGAATCAGGGCATCTATGGCAGTGACCTAAGACTACAACCAAGACAGTGAACTGCAGCTACATGCTTTTGGTGAGGGATTTAAGATTTATTGATGGCTGGCTGGCAAGAAGAGGAAAACTTATTGCTTTTACCTAGCTGAGCTAAGACTGAGGTGTTAAGGTTTTAAAAAGAATTCACATTCACAATGGAAATCTGCTTCAGAATTTCTAACATGACAAAACACAGCATGTGGTCTTGGTTGCACCCAAGACAAATAAAACCTGTCATAGTAAACAGAGTTGCTATTCATTCCAGATTTGCTGGAATATTTGTTCAACCAGAGAGCTAAATAAAGTCTTCGGTGATACTACAACTATTCTCTTTATAACTAGTTCTCTTTTCCACTTTTATTCTCCATTTCTACTTTTTTACACATTTTTAATCACTTAAACATGGCACATTTGTTTACTGAGAAATGCATATGTATTGTACAATTTTACTACATACATATTTTTCAAATACCCTAAGGAACATGCATTTTACCATATCGTTAAATTAACACATTTCTTTGGAAGCATAGTATTACAAAATTCTATTAGGGTCTGATACAAAGAAAAGCTCCCTATACCTCTTCTAGGCAGGTAATATTAGGCTAACATTCCTTACTTCCTGGAGTCACTTAATTCTAGAAAAGAAAAAGTAAAATGAAAAATGATATACTTCAATGGGATCTCTATAGCATTCTTCTTAGAACATTTTACTAACTCTGTAAACCCTAACACCATTGCTGTCAATGTCACATTCACCAAATCATGCCTTCTTGAAGTAAAATCTTAATATGGGCTACTCTGTCAATGTGACATTTTCATTAGTTCTATTATTTTTGAACAGTATCTCAGCACTATAAAAAAAATCCTGAAAGGTGGTCTCTGCCTGTTAGCTCATGACTGTGAGAGGACAACACGTTTTTGATTATGACATTATGTCATTGAATTTAGTCATGAAATATGTGTCCTTACTACACATACAGACACAATTTTGTCTTTGTATTCTGTTATATGCCTCTGTGATATGAGCAAAAAGAGCCGTGTTCATAATATCAAAGAAGCACAATTGGGTCACCTTTGTCACAGACTGAAAAAAACCCCAAAGGCATAAGACTGGATTTAGAATGTGCTTAAAACAAATTCTGCAGCCTAACAATAAAGATGGTGACTCCTGCTGTTTCAAGTCCAGTGCCCCTGAGAGGCACAGATCACCCAGAAAGAGAAAGGAAACGCTGGCCTTTCAACAAAACTGAGGCTGACTCCAGTGGTCTTTATGGCAGAATCAAATACAACATGGGAGGAGGACTGATCGGACCAATTCAGCCCTCCTTGAAACAAGATAAGGAAGATAACTTAACTTTATAGCATTTTCCCTGTGAAGCACTGAAGGGTATACCATTAAGGCAACTGATTACAGTTTAGAAAGAAACCGGGTCGACTGAGTCTTTATTAAAGATTATTCATTTATTGCATGAGGAGCTGCCCAGGCTATGGCTGTACATCACCTACGTGGAACTCCTGGATTTTTCAATTCTGTGTGTGTATGATTAGCAGGGAAACAGCATTGTCCTCGCTTGAGTAGAGAAACTGACCTTCACTGACCAGAATTTTTATTCATACAAAGAATCCTTTGGCACACCAAATTTCCAAGCTCACATGATCCTCCCACAGCAAACTACAGTGTTAATTCATGTGCAAAATCAAAAAGTCTATATTAGCTCAGGTATCACCTTGGTTATTAACAGATATGTTGGAGCTTCTTCACAAAAGTGTAACGTCAATTTAATGCCCAGCTGAAATTAACCAATCACTATTACATAGCTCTCACTGAACCTGTGTCCCATAAAGAAAGGCTCAAGTCTTCCGTTTAGTCACGTGCCCAACACGAGAAGTTAAGTACTCCATTTCACATTCATTGCCATCTAAGTATAACGTTTCTATTTTTACCCAAATGACTAGAAACAGAGACACACTCTACACCTCTTTTGGGAACAAAACCCATTATTTTAGATTACCAACAGTTTATTTAATAAGGTGGGGTTGCTTTTAGGGGACTCATCTGGGTCACTGGGCTTAAGCCAGGGAGAGGGAAAACTGACGCCTCCCCAGTGCTCCTCTGTGCTTTTGGAATCAGCTGTGTCCAAACCTCCTGCCCTTCCAAACAAATGGGAGCCTAGCCTGGGATCTTGGGTGCACGGGCAAGAGAGAAATTGGCCCTTGTGGAGCCAAGAGTGACAAGGAGAGGCACTGAATAGAGACAAAACTGAAACTGAAAATTGAGTAGATAACTTGAGATGTCAATTCCAAGGGGCTACAGATCAGAACAGGGAGTAGGGGGTAGAAGGCCCAACCCAGAGTGGGGCTCTGACTCCCTGAAATGGATGGGATCTCAGGTGCTTTTCTAAAGCCTCAGCCCCAGCAGTCAGGTTACCTGGCCTCAGCGAACAGCTAAGGAGGTGGAGCTAACTCAGATTACAAATACTCTGAGCTAACCACCCACGTGTGGGCCCAGCTGTACATGGTGTCATGCTCAGTTCATCCTGACTATGCAGTCTGGACTGCACAACACAGTAAACCATGAACATGCCTGCATCACGCCCCAGTCCCAGGGAGCAAGAAGCAGCTCCCTATTCCACGTTCGCTCCACACAGCTTTTACTTCCAGATTTCAATGCCAACAGGTTCACCACAAGGGGGACCAGAGAAGCCAGCAGGGAATCAGTCTCCAGAAAGGACTGATGATCACATGAGTGCCTAGAGACAAAAAGCCTTTTTTATTTCCCTTAAAACTATTAATATGACCATAGAATTTCCAAGTATCTAGATGTCTCTATTCCACAGTTTGGACTCAACAGGCGCTACATTAAATTGTATTCAACACACTGCTCTGTGAAACAGTTCTTTAGGTGCTTGAAATGTGGACCTTGTGTATCCAATAAGATTATAATTATATTATATTTACATATCCATCACTTACTAGATGCATACTCCCTTAACCTCTTCTAAAATTAAGACATTAAAATTTGTCTTCATCCTGCTTGGTATTTAGCCATTTTTTCCCTTCAAATAAAGCTCTCACATGGAATAATCAACTCCACTTGCTAGATACAAGTAACAAGAATAACAAATGTATTTCGGTGGATTCAGGAGGAGGATGTTGAATTCTTAACTGAAACAATAAAAATTATGTCAGGCTTCATAGTGATTAGTGAACCAAAGATGTCATTCACTCATTTGTTCCACAGTAGGGATAGAAAGAAGGATTAAAAACAAATAAGAGATGATCCTAACCCACGAAGAACTAAAAAACCTGGTCAGAAGGCAAGACATGCATACATACAGGGAAATTAGACATACAGGAGATATTACAACAGGGTCATATAATTCAAATGTTTTAAGAGAAAGGGAAAGCAAAGTACTATGGGACAAGACTAGAGATGGTTTTACAAGAGAAACAAGTGTCTTGAATCATTTAGGATTTGGATATGTAGAAAAAAGGGAAAGCATTCCAAATGTGGGGTTAGACACAAAGGGAATGAGGTAGGAATGTCATAGCTATTTCATGGGGGAAACTCTAAATAGAGCAAAGAGACTTCTGTTGAACAGTGGAAAGTAAGTTTGGAAGCAGACGAGGACGACACTGTGGAGGACTTCTGGACTTTTCTTTAATTTCAGAATATTATGGGGGTACAGACGTTAAGGTTACATACATTGCCTGACTTCTGGACTGTTAATAATGGTTATGCAATGTCTAATTTGCTGTGAATGTCTTGAGAACCAATGAAGAGTTTTGAATGAGTAATGTGATCAAATCAACATTTTAGATTAATCTGGTGTGAACATGCAGAATGGACTGCAGAAAAAAAGGAGAATGGAGGTGGAAAAGAGTTAGAGGTCAGTTAAGATAATCTAGGTATGGGATGAGAGTCATTCATTCATTCAACAATTACATAATGTTTTCCAAGTGTTAGACGCTACTATAGGTGCTCGGTGATAAATGTGATGAATGTTGCTCTCGTGAGGTTCATATTCTAGTGAAAATACTCTTTAATGTCAGACTATATCAGATAGTGATATGTACAGGGAGAGAGTAAAACACGGTGATGTGATGGTAACTAAGGTAGGTTCTGTAAGGTATTCTCTGAGCAAGGATCGTTTGAGCTGAGAGTAAAGGATGAAAGGTGCAAATATCTGAAAGAAGCATTTCAGGGAAAGGAAATAAGTAAATGCAAAGGCCGTAAGGTGAGGACAAATGTGACTTACTGGAAGAAACAGAAAGGAGAGTATGGCTTAAGCATAGAACACAGGGGAAGAGGGGGAAACAAGCAGGAGATAGGGCTCCAAAATGGTGAGTAGGGGTCAGGTCATACAGGTCTTGTGGGCTATCTTAACGAATTGAGATTTTATTCTAAGTACAATTTTTATTCTAATATTTAGAGGAGGGAAGCGATGTGATCTCATATATACTTTCAAATGATCACTTTAACTGCTGGGTGAAGAATGGGTTATTGGGGGGCAAGAGTGGAAGCAGAGACCCAGTTAGGAAGCTACTGTAGGAGTCTAGGTGAGAAAGCACAGTGGCCTAGACTAGAGTGGAAACAGAGCCAACAGGACTTGCCAATGAATTAGACATGAAGAGTTCCCAAACCATGGGAATAGCCTGTGACTGCATGAGGCCTTGAACAAAGAATCTGTAGTTTTTACTTGTAGGAAACTAAAATTCTCAGCCCTTTAAAGAGGACCCAAATTCACTTATATACCCAGATAGAACTGTAAAGGCACATGCTCATTGCAAACTCTCTCCTCTCACTCTTCAATCATACCTGAGAAGCCTTGATGTCAGAAAGGACAGAGTTGGGCAATAGGGGAGGTGACACTAGAGTGGCCAGGCACTCATCCTGCAACTATCTAAGCACTGGAGGTGGAAAAGCTCCCCTTAAAAGGAAGAATAATGCATTTTCTTTTTTCACTATTAAACACATTTTAACAATTATTTTTCCTGACAGAGCCTCTTCCTCTTGGTATTCTCTTCCACATCTACCATCTTTGCCTTGGCAAAGACAAATGTGAAGTGGAAGGGAAGAGGAATCTTCACTATAAGTAGGAGTTTATTTTAGAATCTTTGGACCTTAGCAATAACACTTTCCAGATCACTGCTTCAGAGGAGTCTACTAGGTAATGGGGTTGGTGCACACGACAATGTCAGTAAAGGGTTTCCAGAAAAAAAATTCAGCTGAGAAAAATAAAATGATGACGCTAATCAAGAACAGTATCATACTCTGATGAAACAGTCCCTCTAGTACCCGGAAGTCCACAGGGGATTCTGGACTAATCCCTGTGAACACAATGGGGTTTGCACACACTATGCCTCACCTCCATCCTCAATCCCAAAGACACTGACTCAGCAACTGGCCTGAAGCCAAAACAGCATATTCTGAATTCAGAGTGTGCAACAACGCTGGGTTCAATTATGACATAATGGCTGCAAAGCTGCTCCTAAAAGCCAAGAAAACCTGAATAATATGGTTGGGTTATATCATACTTGAGGGCTTAATAGAGTTTAAAAACCAATTTGAAAATTCCTTCATTCCATAAAGATAGCATTAAGATGAGGGCAAAATCATTCTAGTTCAAGGGATGGGA
This sequence comes from Mirza zaza, assembly GCA_008750895.1. Lineage (NCBI taxonomy): Eukaryota > Metazoa > Chordata > Mammalia > Primates > Cheirogaleidae > Mirza > Mirza zaza. The sequence continues at coordinate 103,732 of VSMD01113531.1, forward strand.
ACAAAGTGCATAAGGAATTATGCAGACTCCTTTCCACATTGTCCTTCTTAACCACCATTTCCTTTGTGGATATCTCTGATACTTAATACTGACCCAGAAAGAGGGCAATTTCATTAAAACATATTAGTCTTATTGTATCCAGCAAGTAATACCAGTTTCCTTGCCATTTAAAAAGGACACAATCCTATTTCCAAAAACAACTGTTTGTAATTCAAAAACTATCCACCAGGCAATATCTTCCATTTGTCACTAATATTCCACCCATTTCCAATTCATATTGCCAAAGAGATAAAGTTATCCTCATAACCACAAAAGACTTGGAAAATGTTTTAATTCATTTCTACCCATTTTGTAGCAAATGGCTATGGACATATGAGTTGCTAAATCCAGCATTTCTCTGTACTTGTGATATAAGACCTTGGGCCTGTAGAAGTAGAGTTCAATCTGAATGCTGAGAACCATCCACTCTTGAGGTCAGGCCCTGGCAATCCTCAGTTATGTGAGATTCTATCATCTTCTAAGTCCTATTCTGTTTATTTTTAACAGCTATCACTGATAGAATATTTGCTATTTTGGAACTGGGAAAAGTGACTCTGGAGATTCCGCCTGCTTTATGGATAGCAAACTAATGTTTAACCTAAGTCTTTCATACTGTGTTTTTTGGTTCCATTCTCTATATTTTTTCTTTGAAGAATAACGTATTTTTATATATAATGGGACCAACACAGAATTTCAGAAGTAGACGGGATCTCCAAGATCATCCCCCTTTCTTCTAAAAACATCTCAAAAAGCTTTATATATTAATCCTCAGGGTATACCAAATAACAGACCACATTTTGTATATGGCTTAATTAAGGATGCAGAGAATGAGGAAAGTCTCAGCTTCAGATGGCAGAATTCTTTTACCATAAAAATGAGGTTCTGTTCTCTAAATCTAAGAAGATTCACATTAATTTCATTTTTGAATCTGGAGAAACAGCTCAATTTAGATCTCTTTTTTTCCAGGCTTGTGTCCTAAGTGCCTTAGCTGACTGAATTTCCATGAAATAATAGTATCCTTTCTCTTGGCTGACTAGAAGGTCTATGTGTTTTAAGAAGTAAAGAGTTAAAAAAAATCAAATAATTCAAGGTCATGTCCTTCCCTCCTGACTAAACCAAAAATCATTTCCTTACTATTTTATGATTAATGTGAAAGAGTACTAGAACAATGAGAGGAAATTCATTTGTTTCCAGTTGTAACATTCCGGTTTCTGCAGCAATCCCATCGGCAACAGAAGGAAGCAGCATGTACCACATGATCATCCTATTACAACACAAAAAGCTGTCAACTTTTAACTCCTTTGGAAAATTGTTAGTAAAGCAGAAAAGACAAGTATGGATTTCCTTCAATATTATTTGAGCAACCTACTTAGACTTAAAATAGCAAACATATATAGGTCCTCTATCCTTAAGGTAGGACCAAACCAAGATATCGGCGCCCTAAGTAAGCTACAATTTGGTATACCTTCAATTGGATACTCTTCAAATATCTGCTGTGCAGGTATTTGGGTGAAGAGTTAAGCTCTGCAGGCCTGGAGGGAATGCGGAGACCGGGCTAGCGGAGCCTTTCAGCTTGAGTATTCCATTCAACAGAACAAAGGCCTTACAACTGACCAGGTCAGATCTCCTTGGAAGGCAGTTTGGTGACGAAGGAACAGATTCTCAAATATGTCCCTCCCTGCTCCATGCTATTTATTAAAGCATTACTTCTAGCTGCCTCTAGTAACCTCCTTTAGGTTTGTTTTATATTCTATTGCCTAGCTTGTTGCATTCCCAGTGATGTTTTCATACTCCTTATAGATCTAGCCTCCCTTCAGGGGCACTATCTTTTCATTTCTATAGCATGTACTGAGCATCTGCAACATGCCGGGTGCTGTGCCAGGTACTGGAAATATAAAAGTGATTAAGATATTGTCCCTGCCCTTAAGGAACTCACACTTGGGTATGAGAAAGACTGATAAACAAAGAACACAATACCACAGTGATGAAGGCTATAATAGTAAAATGGCTGTTACAGATATTACTTTCTGGTGAAATGGTCTGAAATGCTTGGAGATGGATACTTCTTCTAAAAATAGTAAATACTCTGAGGTTTGCTTCCATCTCTAGAAACTTTAACATTGGTAAGGACTGGAATAAAAGCAATGTTTTCATGCTTCCTGTTCCCTGTGGCTGTACTGGGATGGGGAGTTATGGATCTAGAATCATACCTATGCTAAACTTAGCCAAAACTTTTCATTTTGTAAATTCTTCTCCAAATGATATTGTCCCTAGAACTTGCTATGTGATACTAGGAGAAAGATGGAGAAAGTTCACCTACTCCCTGCTATCCATGTAGCTACACTTACCTGATCCAGATGGTTTCTCCCCTTCAATGTAATTGCAAACAAGATTGAAACCACATTCAGGAAGTATTCCAGCTGGCTTTTGGCTTCCTCTGATGTACACTCCTTGAATAAAGTAGTGGCAAAAATTAGATTTAAAATAAGGAACATAAAATAACTCACTACTTGTACCAGATCACCTCAAGATTCTGCTATGTTTGAAACACCAAGTCATAGCATTAGAGTAACTGAACACATCAGCCAGCTAGAGTATGTACCAGTTATGAAATAAGAAAACTTTCATAATAAAATACATAACTTATTTTGAAGGCATCTCTCCACAGTGCCTCTGGGTACTTTCAAGCTAGGCATCTGGAACAAAATAGAAACACAGGCCAATAAACTCTCAAGTTGGAAAATCCTCATTTCTATTACTGCCAACAGTCCATCTAAATAAAACCACATGGCCACATATTGCTATGGTAAAGGAGACAAAAAAAATATCGATCCTTCCTCAGCAGACGGCTACTGCTGACCACAGCAAGCAAGGGGATGCTGTCTGTCTAAAGCACCAGCCCCGCCAATCCCAATTTTCACAACAGGGCCTATCTGGTTCCAGGCAACTCCTCAGCAGAGCAGGACCCAGGTTACTAGGCTATGCCATTTCACACAGAACTGTGATATAACGATCCTTCCCTGTCCTTGAGGAGCTGAGAATCTTGGGGTCAAGCTAGGCCATACTGTGGTTTTTTTTTTTAAAGGGCATTAAAATATAAACTATTATATACACACTATCTATTAAGAAGCAAGAATAAAGATCGCCCAGGTGAAACACTCCTTGATAAAAACAGCCTTAGAAAGGCACATGCCTATTCATGTTAGTGACAATGTAGTGGGGACTTTTCTACCCTTTCACTTATTAAAAAATTGTATGAGCCGTTGTTTGTCACGAGTGACTGACAGGGCTAAGTATTTGTGGAGAATTGTACAGTATCTGATTTATTCTTTCATTGTTCAGTACCCAGAGGGCTGCTTTTGCCCAAAAAAGCGGAGAGGAGGTTCAGACTGCTGGTCCAGAGAGCCCTGGCACTCACAGTGTCTCCTGATGCACCTTTCAACCTTTTCACCCCAATTAAAGGTCAACATGGCTGCTCAAAAATATTTATTTAAAAAGGCAGTCATCTCAGCGGGCTGCCAAGTGTGATTCTATTACCACTTCATAGAATTCAATTAAACCCGGGACAGGGAATCTGTGAATCCCTGGAAGAAGCATGAAGTTGAGATGTTTTCTGCTTTCTCTTACAAAAGATTCCTTTTCCCGCCCGTCATTTATTTGCTTCCCAGAGCTCGCTCTCTCTCTCTGTCTCTCTGTCTCTCTCTCTCTCCTGACAGACACACACGCGCGCGAATCTATAATCTCCCTCCCAGCGGTTCATGGATTTATCGCTCCTGGTTTAATTAAATTCCCTCCAACCACAATCGACATTGGCAGCGTGCGGCACAGCGGAAGGCTCGCGTGCCTCCCTCGCCCGGCCGCGCGCCAGCTCCAGGCCCAGGAGCCACGAGCGCCCACCCTCGGCGCGGGGCCACCCGCACCCACCTGAGCCTCTGGCCGCCGACACAGCCGCTTCCGCCCCGCGCGGCACTTCCGCCGGCACTTCCGCCCCGCGCGCCGCTTCCCGCTCTGTTTTTAGCTCAGGTCCAGTCCCACCGCCGCGCTCTTTGGTGGCCGCGCGTGAGGAGAGTGACACAGAAAACAAGACCAAACTGTAAACCGAGGCCCCCCCCCAAAAAAAAAAGGCCACGGAAAAGTGACCCTGCGCATGTGAGAGCCATTTAATAACGAGCCTCAGGCGAGGGAGCCGACTTTTTGAGACGGTGCAGTGCAGGCGTTTTAACCCTCCGCGTGCCTGTATTCATGTGTTAATGTAGCGTTTACTGTCCTTCTCTGGTCCTGGCTGAACTACCCCATTATGGGGAACACGGTGAGCGACACTGGCAGCCCTCCCCTCCCCAAACTTAAAATCATGTAGGAAAGGCAGACATTAGGAAATTATCCTTTATTGAATAGAGCGTGTGTTTCTTCACCTAAGTGCTTCGAAGGGAAGCAATATGGCCCCGTGAAAAGATATGAGTGTGATCAAGTTTGGGCTGGAATGTGAAGGGCGTCGGACAGGGACAGAACCCTCCAGGCTGAGGGAGGGCGGGGCTGGAGGGAGCGCAGAGGACCCACGCACGGAAACCGCCCCAAACCGCCCCTTGCGGCTGTGGCATGGAGGCAGTTGGGGAGAGAGGTGGAAACGGGCTGGGATGGTTAGCAGGACACAGGCCATGCACGGCCTTTCAGGTTTGTGCTAAGAGTAACTGGACGCATTTGTTTTACTGTTTGTATGTGGGAAAGGGATTGAACTGATTGCTTTTCCATTCTGAAAGGATCCCTCCATTTTGGAAAGGAGATGAGTAGGGTTTAGAGTAGACTCAGGAAGCTCCTAAGTAGTCCAGGTTCCAGGTGTGGTGACTTGAACGGTGGTGCTGTAAATAGTGAGTAAATGATGGATAATAACTAGTAATACTCAAAGCTAACGTTTATTGATTGCTCACCAAAAGCTTTACATTCATTAGTCTGTTTAATCCTGAGGACAATCGTATTAAGTATTATTAGTACCATTTTTACAGATGAAGAAATGGAGGCTTAATAACTTGCTCCAGTTTTCACAGCTAGAAAACGACAGAGTTGGAATTCCATCTCCTGCTGTCTGATACTAGTATTCAGGTGCTTACCACTATACAGCCAATGTGTACTCTGATTTAAAAAAACATAGAAAGCAAACCAAGGTCAGGAATAAATCCCTTAAACAAACCATACTGAATATGTGATATTATTAGAGGACACATTTAGAAAGTAGAATTTGAAAATTCTTACTTTAACATGTCAGCATTTGCTGATAGCTAAAAGGGGATTTCATGACTATCAACAGACTAGCTATGGTTATTTTTGAGTTGATACACTCTGATAATACCTAATCTTTCTGAAGAAAAAAAAGACAGTCAATTGATAAAGTGCACTTTACTAGTTGCTGATAGAATATCTTTAAAGTAGTAATCTTGGGTCTAGTTATAAACACCTTGGTGGAATATACATAACTTACATTTTATGGAGAGATAGAAAAGTTTTCTAGAAATGTAACTCCAGCTTTCAAATCTCATTTCTCATTGGAAAATGAAGCTTCATAAAATAAATTGGATTTATGAGACCTGATTTCATCCACTGAAGGAGAAGAATGGATTCACAAAGGCCAGCAATGAAGGCTTGTAGCGTTGGCTATGGGTAAACTTCTCTAAGGTGTGAAAAATTCACAAATGTTCATTATTTGAGTTTAATTGGTAAGAAGACTTGGCACCTCCATATTATTGTTTTGGTTGAGGGCAGAGTGCTGTGAAATGTCTGAGAACCCCTGAGGACTCATTGTGGTCCATGAGCCGGAGGACCAGTTTAGCATGGAGGTGCAGAACTCACAGTGCTGGGCATAAGACATTTGCTTGGGAAAATATCTGGAGTCTGACCAGAGAAAATGATTGCCTACAAAATAAAAAAGGACAACTAAAGCAAAATTAATAAACATTTATTAAATGGTCACAAAATCACTGTGTCGGCTTCATTAATGGATGGAGTTCACATTCATAACCTCATTACGTTGGAAAACAGTTTTTAGATGAGACACTACTGAGTTTCTGAAAATAAGTGATGAGTGTCAAGAAATCATAGCATATTTTAAGTTAATTACTTTAGCCAAATACTTTCAAAAGCAAAACTATAAAAATCCTTTTATAGCAAGATTATTAAATGTGGGATGTGCACACATGTTAATATATTTCAAGTGACGTGAAAGTAAGAATGTTTAGAGAATATCAAGGTCTTAAGGTATCGCTGGATTTTGTGCAATTTTGTTCATTCAAAACATTCTTGTCACAGGCGTTTGACCTGCTTCTCCTAGTCTATGTCTGGACTGCAGTTCTAGGACTGGTGCAGGGATCTCTCCATTCTGGAATGTTAGTTCAGAACTCACCTAGGTTGAGCTCTTCAGTGGTCAGCTCTGAGGCTCAAGCCTGCTCTAGAGTAAGCCTGTTAGTACAGTCTGGTCTGCAACTGCTGCGATAACTCTTGAGGGTAGTACTGTGTTTCCCCGAAAAGAAGACAGGGTCTTATATTTATTTTTCCTCAAGAAGATACCCTAGGGCTTATTTTCAGGGGATGTGTTATTTTTTTTAAGTACGGTACAACAATCTACATTTATTCAAATATAGTTAAGTCGTCTTCTTTTGGAACATAATCATAACTCTACGAACCCCAAATTCTATCCTTTCTTGTGACTCTATTTCCTTAGAACCACTGGCCCCAATCTCTCACTTATGTCGAGCAATAGAGCTCTCATGGGGCAGATGAGAAGGGCTGCTCATCTTCTTTACTGCTCCGCGAGAAATGCATGGGTTCTGCAGATACACTGCGTAGCCACGCCCATCACTAGGTCTTATTTTCGGGGTAAGGCTTGCGCACATGCTTAGAAATCCTGCTACGGCTTATTTTATGGGTGTGTCTTATTTTGGGGGAAACACGGTACCTGTTCTTCCAGAGACAACCTGGAGCCCAGCTTCCCTCCTAAGGCTTCTGAAGGGCTGGGCGTTTGGGTGTGGAGCCAGGCATCTTCACTCCTGCCCCCTTGGCTTTGCCTCTAGGAGAGCAGCAGTAAAGAGACAGCCTTTGATGTCAATGCACTCCCTTCAGAATGCCTTAGAAAAACAATATATGTCTTGGCAGGTAGTGACTGTCACACCAGTTCTCTTTTACAGTAACCTGGCTCTGTGCTGCCACTCATAGAACATGCAATCTGAACTTTGACTAGGAGGGACGATCCCAGTGATTGCCACAACTGGGTGTTGTAATTGTTATGGCAGAGGTGTTCAGAAAACTGGTAGGTTTTCTTTCCTGGTGTTTTTCTGGTCTTTATAGCGCACATATTTGTTTATCTGATGACTCTCATCCCGAGTACTGCAAGCCCTGCAGGAAATGATCTGTAAAGTCCAGATATTGTGTTATATTTAAGGGCATGGAGAAAAACAGTGGCAACCTCCCAAAGAAAAGATGGGCTTCTGAGTCTGGGATGTGTTGGGTCAGTGGGGTCACTGTTGACTCCCCCTAGGCCAAGCATTACAGGAAACAGAATCATAAACCCATCTCTCCAGGGGAGAATGGACCTCAGAAGCTTGATTTCTATATCCCCTTGGACATTTTAAAAATTCTGCTCTTGTGCCAAACATTCAGAGGAAAGTGAAGAAAATTTTAAAAGGAGAAAAATGTTTATTTGTTTTAAGGCTGGCTCGGTAATCCACTTAGGCCATTTACATAAACAACCTTTCTATGTAAACACCATTAATTTTGCAGTATAAGAGCCAAATAAAAATGCTAAAAAATAAAAGTAATTGTAGAATAAATTAGTATAGCTTGACTGCACATATATTATAGAGAAACTATAGACTTTTACATTTTATCGAGGGAGGAGAAAGTGTGATTTTTCTATTGTTTGAGCTACTAGGATGGAACCAACAGAAATGACATTTTACAGATGGATACCAAAGCTGTTAAAGTTTAAACCCATACTGGCAATGAAATTACAGTTTTCACAGGGACCTTGACTCGTGTCTCCCTCTTTATCTGTCTTGAAAAGATTGTGGGGCAAGATGAGAGTTGAGTATCCTGTGGATTTTCCAAGAAGGTTAGCTGGAGCAAGACCATTGTTGTCTACTCCAAAATCAGTAGCTTCCAACCTCTTTTCACCTGTAATAACAGAAGATTGCTTGTGTTTGTGATAAAGGAAATGAATTGTGTGCAGCCTGCCAGGCACAAAGAAGAAGGGCAGGATCTGAAGCTTTGAGAAAATATGGTATAGATGACCTTGTAGTAACAAAAACAGTACACATTTGTATCATCCTTTGTAATATTTCAAGAGTTTTTAGAGATGTTATTTAGTTTGATTCTACACAATAATTCTGGAATATAGGGTATATATTTTTACCAAACCCATTTTACAGACAAGGCAATTGAAGTTTCCGGAGGGAGATCCCAATGAAACAGGGATTGGAAAGCATTTCCTAACTTCTGTCTCTATTTTTTCCACTATTTCATTCATACTTCTCTTTAAATGTATACAAAGAGAAACATGGTTCAGTTCATAGCAATATTTTGTGCTATGTAGGCTCTTTTAAGAATGTTTGAGTGCATTTACATCATTTCCTCAGGGAAAGTTTTGTTTTACCTGGAAAGGCAGGAAATGGAGCTGAAATGAGAAAAGTTTTTCATTTTTATGGATTAAACACATCTGTTATGCTCACCAAGGCTGGATCTTATAGCCTTAAACCAAGATCTATGCTGGGTAGATTTCTCATAGCATAAAGAGAGGAGAGTAAAAAGCACCTTCTGATTCCTGGTTCAGATTCACACCCATCCAGGGAGCCATGTTCAGACAAAACAGAGCAGCCAGCCTATCAATCGGCAAGAAAAGATACTGCTGTCCTTGAATGTACCCCAACATACCGAATAGTCTTCCACAAACTTGAAGTTAACACTTACTGCTCAGAAATATGCTTAATATTTTACTACGTCATCTGCTACATCTGCATGGCACAAAATAAAGGGAAATTATCTTTTATTTAATTATTCAGAATAATGCTTACTGAGTACCTACTATGTGCCAGAGCTAAGTACTTGAACCAGACACGTGTGCCCCTTGTGATAGAATTCTCAGTCAAGTGGAGGAGATTAATGTTAATCAAATGATCACAATAATAAATGACAGTAAGACGGATAGCTAGTTAATTAGAAAATACAGTTAAAGTGGGAAATCATATACATATTTAAACATTTATTTTTTACTTAAAACACATAAACGAACATCCATTTGCCAAATTTGATGGAACCAAGATGTTTTCTTTGCGGATTGGTCCTGTAATTGAAGCTTTATTCTTTCCTGCATAAAGCTCACTCAAAATGATATATGATATACATATCATCTACAATTTCCAGTTTCAGATACTTTAAAGTGGAGGAAGAACTTGACACTTGTGAAATAATTTGAATTCACTTAGCTTTTTATTATTTTTCCCCCAATCTTTTACACTCGTCTTGCCTACAACTAATTTAGGAGCAAGTATTTTCCCCCCGGCTTTTTCAGGTCTTTCCAAAGCATTTAACTTAGCTTTCATAGAAACAGTAACTCTCTTTTTATGCTCATATTTGATCAGTTTATGTGATATTTAATTAAACTACATAATTATAGTAATCAAGTACAACTGCCATAAACAGGTTTGGGAACAAAAACAACGCACTCTCAGCCAGCGCAGGCTCGGCTGGTGGGAGGAGCGCAGAGGGGGCGCTGGCAGGAGCCACACTGCTTCTCACGCCAGCAGTCCATCCATACGTTTTACAGAGGGATCGGAAAACATCCGATAATTCCCTGAGGTGCTCAATTGAGAGCGCTTCTATTGTAATTAAAAGCTATTAAACGTTACTAAGGAAAAACAACGAGTACCACAAAAGTATGCGATCAGGGAGTGTGCCGCAGCCCTGGGCAGTAGGAAGGCCCCTCAGAGGATGCACTGTTGACCCAGATCAGAATGTTCCGGCAAGTGTACAGCAAGTGTTAACAGTGACTGACCGGCAGCACACGGAAGTTCAGAGAATCTGCCTTTATTCCGCGGGAGGCCGGGCTCACAGAAGGGGCAGGCCACCAAACTGAGCACTGCTTCCTTGTTCTCCTCCAGTTTTATACACTTCTTGGGGTTACACACAACCAATCAACTATGAGCGTGAGGAGTTATCCAATCAGCGGTGGGATTCAAAAAGTATCCAATTGGCAGCAAGCTTTATATATCCAATCAGCAACAAGCTTTACATCTAATCAGCAACAAGCTTTACATATCCAATCAGCAGTGGGATTCAAAAGTATCCAATCAGCAGTGAGTTCAGCCATGGGGCCGGGGGTGGGGTTTTTTTCCCTACCAAGAAGACGATTAGAGTCATCTCAGAGAGGGGCTGGGACAGGTGTCTGGAGAAAGAGTGTTCCAGGCAGCGCGAGCTGCAGGGGCGTGGTGAGTGGAGGGAGGGTGTGTTGAAAATGACGAACTGAAAGAAGCCAGTGTGGCCAGAGCAGCCGAGCAGCCCAGGCGGAGGCAGAGGGAGCTAGAGGCCCCTTCTGCACGCGGTTCAGGCTGCGCCCAGCCGCAGCCCCATCCCCACTCGCCCCACGCTGCGGTGCCTGGGACGCAAGGGCCTGCTGATTTGATCAAGAGCAACTGGCAGTTTGTAGACATTAGACCACCAAATCTAATTTGGGCACTTGGATTGTTTTTCTTTTCTAATCCAAATAAACTGTAGGTCGTGGGGAAAAATACTTTCTTAACCTCTGGCACCAGAATTTCTCTTGCGGAGGGAACTGTCCTTATTAGGGAACTGTCCTTATTCAGGAAAATGCATTCATCAGCAGCTTGTGGGTCAAAGGTGAGGATCTGAGGGTAGGAGTCAAGATAATTAAAGAGATCTCTGCTGAGAAAGAAGAGGGAGTGAGAGAGAGGGAAGGGGAGTGTTGTATAGGTTTTCTAGGCCTGTTGAAGCAACTACCACAAACCGAATGGCTTAAAATAACAGAAATTTAATCTCTCAGTTTTGGAGGCTAGAAGTCTGAAACCAAGGTGTCAGCAGCCCCAGCCCCCCCCCCCCCCCCCCCCCCCCCCCCCGCCCCCCAGGCTGTAGATGGAATCTTTCCTGGCCTCTTCCTGGCTTCTGCTGGTGGCAATCCTTGGTTTGGAGCTGCATAGCGCCAGCTCCTCCTCTGTCATTATATGACATTGCCCTGTGTGTCTCTGTGTGTCATCTTTTCTTATAAAGATGCCAGTCATATTGGATTGGGGTCCACTGGAATAACTTCATCTTAACTCGCTTACATCTGCAAAGACCCTGTTTCTAAATAAGGTCGCATTCACAGGTACTTGGGTTTAGGACTTGAATATATCAACCCATGACAGGTGTGAAGGGAGAGAGGCGAGAAGGATCAGAAAAAATGTGGGAGGTTAAGAGGCTGGGGTGGCCATAGCCAGTAAGAAATTGCCAGTTGTGGGATGGCTGAAAGGGCTAATAAGGGCTTGTAAAGTGATTTTCTTGCAGTGTAAGATGTGGCAGCCTGCAAAATGTCTCCCATTGTGCCCAGGATGGCGGGCCCGCCTTTCAGTGGAAGCTCTACAACACGTGTGCTTGTTGATGCCACAGTGGTGGAGAAGAGGGGGCAAGTGACAAGTGGTATCACTAAGAAGGACTTGGGTCGTACATGCAGGTCACTGATATAAAGGGTTTAATCACAGGAAACCTCGAGAGAGCAATTCAATAGAGACTGGAAAGCTGGAGAAAGAAAAGTAGTTCTGTGACCGCAAACTTCCCTTACCTGGCTCTCAGATACTCGGAGAAATGCTGGATTCCATCATCTTTAGCATGGGAGTTTGCAACCTTATCTCCATTTCGTTGGGCTAGGACCAGGGTTTCAAATATAATTATGAAAAAATCTCTCTCTTCCTTTGGTGCTGTCTGCCTTTTTAGGGTACAGTACAGGGTTTTAAGGTGTTTAGGAGTTACTGTTTTAAAAAAACTCAAAAAGAGATATAGCTATATCTCTTGCCCTACCATTTTTTAAATGTAAAAATTCCAAATAGACTATGACTTTGATGGTGGGAGAATGTTGTCTGAAGTTCAGTTTTCATTTCTTACCAGTTTCCTTCCTTCCTTCAATAAAACTTTACATTTCATTTCTGGTTGGTGGCTGAGGTGCCGAAGCTCTTCCACGCCATTCACTCAGGTTGGCTCCTGACTCTCAAAACAAAGGAAATGATTTCCGGTAGTCGGTCCAGATGTTTGTGTTCGGTGTTATTGCTGTTTGTCATCAAGTCCGAGAGTTGTACAAAATTAAATCCTTCCTTGAGGCTTGGAAGGAAAGACAATCTTGATAATAGTTTAATGTCCTCAGAGCAAAATATCCTGAAGTGGGATACCACCTCCATGAACCACAATCTTTGCTCTCCATTTCTGCGCCTCATTTGCATTGGTATTTAACACAATTGCAGTTTTAAAGCACTTAAAACCTTCTTTATAACCTAAGTAACTGGCAAATGGTTAGAATAATTAATAAAGCATGGTGTTTTGTTTTGTTTTGTTTTTCTGTAAGCAGCTCAAGGAAAATGAGAAAATATGCAGTTGGCAAAGGGATTACTTGTGGCTAATACATCATGCATATGTAGAAATTTTCACCCTTATTGTAGGTGCTTCATGAGCAGTGAGGCTGCCCAGGCAAAATAAAACAAAAATCAGAGCAATTATTCCGAAACTGTGAACACAAGATAAGGCCATGTTTGGATATTTAGGCAAGAAGGCTCTAGGGCAGGGGTCCTCAGACTTTTTAAACAGGGGGCCAGTTCACTGTCCTTCAGACCATTGGAGGGCTGGACTATAGTTAATAAAAACTATGAACAAATTCCTATGCACACTGCACATATCTTATTTTGAAATAAAAAAACAAACGGGCAAAAACACCCACATGTGGCCCGTGGGCTGTAGTTTGAGGATGCCTGCTCTAGGGTCTTCTCCCACTTTGGGAGCCCTGCATGGATTGTTGGTGGGAATGGCTATATCATGTTCTACTTCACCCCTCAAGGAATTGGCTAGCCCATCCACTCCCCTGCATTATGTCCTGGAAATTTGTGTTCTCTGGCTGCTGAGGAAAGGTGAGTCCTCTTGGTGAACCTCATAATCAACCTCCTTCAGCCTTTCAAGAACCAGCTGGTCTCTCCCTTGAACCACGTCCTGGCTGCATGACTCCTGCAAGCTGAGGGAAGGGTCCTTCATAGAGAAGACACTCATGTCTCGACTCCTCGAGGATGCTAGAAACGGCCTCTGAAATTCCCTTTGCCCTGAGGCCTATGCCCTGTGCCAGGCCCTCCAGTTCTGCACGTGGTGCTTTTCCATAATTCCTGCTCTGCCCTTACTCGTCCTCACAACAACCGTTTAAAAACAGTTATTCCACCAATGTAAAAGGTGCTAGTCTCCTATGGCACCTCATTTTGACCACACCCCAAGCATAAGACCATCTTTTCACAGCTCTGTGTAAACCCTTGATGGCTATCACACATTAAGAAGATTAAAACACAGGGAGGGAAAGAAATCTCAACTTGAACCTGCCACTCAGCTACCCATTGGTGCTCACTGCCTCATAAGCATAAAGCATTCTTAAGTTTTAAACATTTCATTTTTTAAATAATATCAAGTCATGCTGGCCAAGATTCAGAAGAAATCTCTTAAAATGGTAATAAATTTTAAAAGGTTCTTTATAAAATCAAGAGTGGTAGCTACTTTCTGGGAAAAAGCAGAAAGACTGAAGGATAACAATACTTTGGCAGATATGAATGTTAGAAAGAAAGTGGGGGTCAGTTATTCTCATTAGTCAAAGAGACAAGACAGGAGTAATGGGCATAAGTTCGTGGAATAAAAGAAATTTAAGAAGAAACTCATCATAAGTACAAGGAAACTTTGGCATTATCCTCTTATACTCTGGGTGAAAATTCAATTATGGTATAATCATATTTCTTATTTTGTAATGGTTAATTGGCTAAGACATAGGCATGTGCAGGTGATGAAGGAGAAAATCTAACCAAATGGAATAGTTACTTCATGTGCTATATTTTCTCTGCCTGTTACCTGTTTTAAGAGCTTACCTGGTTGTATATTATTGTTCATAACTTGCTTGGACTCATCTTTCCTCATGGTGTAGGGAAAAAGAGAGGGAGAGGTGTTCAAGTTAGTTCGCCACCTAATGTCACCTGTGCTCCTGCAGGTGACTTATATGCCACATGGTCTCCACCATCTGTGTGCTATAACTCGGGAACTCAGTGGTAGCTTGACCTTCAACAGCTGCTGAATCTCTCTGTCTCTAAGCAGGGGCAGAGAAGGCCATGAGAGCGAGGAAATGACAAGTGGCTTTCCAAACTGCATGAAGTACATCTACTGTGACTAGATGAATTGCATATTCATGAAAACTGTGAAATGGAAGATGACTCCACTTGCCAAGCACTCACCTTGGCTGAGCACAAGGCCCAGCAAACAATGCAAAGCTCTGGCTGTCTAACGTATTTACCTTACCAGTCAGCATGTGCTGCACAACACAGGTTTCTGCAACATGCCATGACAGGAAAGCTGGGAGAGTCTGCATTTCCAAGGAGAGCTGAATTCCAAAATTAGTCATATTTTTATTTCATATCAATGAGCATTTGAACAGCCACTATTCTAACATTATCCTAACAAAATTCCAACACGGTATTATTAGAAAACAATTTACTGGTCATAAGGTGAATCTCTGCAAATACCGTGAAGATCTCCCTTTTCTCTGTTAAATAGGATGTCTAACTAGTATGTGTACAACTACTCACATCAAGATGATAAGAGTTTCGATGTTTCTATTTCTTATTAATTCTTGTTAGTGGAGAATCATGGAAACTCTCCCTATCTTACAGATGGGAAAGATGAAGCCAGAGATGTTAAGTGACATCCCAGGGGACATTGTCAGTGGCAGACCGGGAACAGCATTGCTGCTTTGCTGTCTCTCAACTCTGAGTTCGTATTTACTCTGCCACAACACTCATGTGCATTTGGCTTTAGCATTACTGTGTCAGTTAACAATAATGAACAAAATGATTTTGACATTTACAATGCTGCCCTTGGCTGTGTTCACAGCTCATCAGGGTATAGGTCCTTCCAGTGTTGGCTATGTTCAGGCACATGCTGTTCCTCTCACCTTCCGCCCTCCCTGCTTCTCTGCCCTAATATCTCTTTATCTTTACATTTTCTGCTGAGCTGGGTGAGCTAAATGGGCTCCCTCACAGCTATTCAAACCCTCTTCGTGGTGTTCCTGCACTGCAAAGGTTGAAAAAAGACTCCCATGCAGCTAGGGTTCCAGATATGATTTAGGGTTCTGCAAACCAGATGCATTCACACAAAACTTAAATTCAGAACTGAGTTAAATGTCAGGAGCAGTGGTGGTCTGTGAGCTCTTTCCCCCCACCCAGTAATGATCTCACTGGAATCAACAGTTGTGATCCTTGGAGAGTTTCAAATGAGGTGTGTTCTTGGAGCCAGTGGTTGCATTGACAGCCTCATAATTCCCAAGCTTCTTGAAGACGGCAGAGAAGGCAGCCCCTTGGGAGTCTAGCTCTGTAGTGTTGTTCTAGGACTGTCGTATTATTCTAGGACTCATTTGTCCAGGTTTAGCAGAAACTGCTCCTCCTGACCTTTCAACGGTTTTGTTAGTGCCCAATTCCCTGTGTTAAATCCCTTTCCGCTTGAACTTGCTAGAGTGGTTTCTGTCCTCTCCCACTGAGTCCTTGCTGATTTCCTGCTCAGAGATCACCTGTAAGTCCACCGCACCCTGAGTCATCTGCCTGTGTTCTATCCCATCATGGTGCATTTAGCTCAATCTCTGTGTGTGTGTGTCCCATACCTGGAATGAATAACAAGGTTATTCATCTTTTAGTCCCGCTGCACCCTGGGACAAAGCCTGGCACATAATGTTCACCTAGGAGATGTTTGTTTGAACAAATGGATGGATGACTAAATGCGTAGGAGCAAATATCCTGTGACGCTTAGTTCCCAGGAGAATGAAAAACTTGTTGAAAATGCAATTTTATTTTATACATATGCCATTAGTGTATTTTATATAATAAAATGTAGAAAGTACATACTTTTAGCTTGATATTAATCATTACCTCTTACTTAAACAGTCAAATGGGATTTGCTGCTCAGCAGTTAGTTAAATATTTTGCTATCCCTGGAAAACTAGCAATGTGCATTGATGAATGTGAGACTTGCCTCTCTTTTGGCTCCTGCCTCTTACCCATTACATTTCTTCCTGGGTAAATGCTTAACAGGTGCTACCAGATGCCTCATTAACTGCATGGAGCCGTAGAAATTGTGGTGAGATGATCCCTCGCCAGAAACCAAACCTTGCATTCTTTAAACACTACACTGGACTTGAAGCATTGTGATTCTTTCTGTGTTGCCATCGGCGACAGACACTGGCTTAAGGTGCCAAGAGCTTGAATTGATGTTATGTCTTGTCTTTACTCTGATTTTCCCTTCTTGTCATTATTCAGTCTTCTATCATTTATCTATCTCTTTCATTTCCAATTAATATTTATTAAGTGTCTACAGGTTGCATTGTAGTAATAATAGTAGTAACATAAATGTTGTATTTTTAAAAGTCATTGTAAAAGACTTTCACAATTTGTAACTCATTGAATTCTCCCTAAACATTCCTGTGGTGAGGAGGGCAGGCACTGAAACTCTCATTCGATTGGTTGAGGGCTGAGACGCGCAGAAAGAGTAAGTGTCCTGCTTAAAGTCACACAGCAGAGCTGGACTTACACGGTACCAGTGTTTGTCCTAATGCCACATTTTTTATCATAAGAAATAAGGCTAAGATAGAGACACAAAATAGAGAATAGCTTATCTTTAGCAGTTTGCACTGTGAAGCAGTATATTACCTACCTGTAGACACAAAGGGAATGTCTTGAAGAGTTTGAAAATCCCTCGGTGATGACAGATTCCTACCATTCATGATGTGCATGCTGCACGCACACGAAGCCCCCAGTGGAGAGCTCAGGCAGCCCTGGCTGGTGGTGATCAATCTCTTTGGCGTTAACCGGGTCACTGCCGGCGTGGGCAGAGGAGGCCGCACCCCACAGTGCTCTGACGTGGCCCGATGACACGCGGCTTATAGAGTGACATTTCCAACTAGCAGATCAGCCAGGGGAAGGGAATCAGGATGGAAAAAACATTCTAGAAACCAAGTCAAATGGGGATTGATTTAAGGGTCTAGGGAGAGAAAGGGAAAACAAGTGAGGAGATGGTAATGAATCATATTCTGTGCGACACCAGGGAGCAAAATACTTACACTTATACTTTACAGGGGGTAAAATTACAGGGAGGAAGAAGAGCATGTTTGCTGACAATTATAAGAGTCCGAAACCAAGATGGACTACACTGGCAGGTAATAAGCTCTTCTTCGCCGGAAACGTTTAGGAAGACGTCTAAGCTGCCTGCCAAGGCTACTAGAAAGGAGCCGCCCCGTCGGGAGGTTAGATGTTGTCCGGTTGTCAGGCTGAGCCGGCTGAGAGGTAGGCCTCACCCAGGGAGTCTCACTTAGTAGCTCTGGGTAGAATCTAGAGAATCTTTGTTAGCAAACCGCTGGACCAGAGCCACGGACTCCATGGCAGAGGGCAGGAGAAAAATGAAATCCTGTTTATATTTATGTTTTATCTAAAAGTAAAGGAAGAAAGCTTACTGATGCATGATGTCCAGTGCATCAGACAGCCTCCTGTCTCATGGAGTGCCACAGAGGACACCGCAGCAGGAGCAGACGTCCCCCAGCATGCAATGCGCAGCGCCGGCTGCGTTTGTTCCTTGACCCGAGCACGTTTCCATACATTGTAGTTTAATTGAACCCTGTTGAAGTTTATGGCAATAGTACCGTAAACAGCAGAATTGCAAATAGAATCTTTACAGTAACCCGAATGAAACAGTGAATAACCATGACAATCTTTTGTGTCACAAAGAGGTGTGTGAGTTATCTCGGGGTGAAATAATTAAAGTATAATCAAACTTAAAGTTGTGCGTTTTTATTTTTGCAAAAAGGCCCGTGTGCGATTATGAAATTATGCTCCTCCTGTGATAACAAGTAGCTGTAGCTAGTAGATCTCTTAGAAATTTTGAAAACATAAACACACTTAACAGGTTCCATTTATAGGTATGGGCCAGGCAGTGTTCTACTCTAAATGGGCTAAGTGACTGACTCGTCACACAGCGTGGAGGGTGGGGACTCCTGACTTCGTTCCATGGACAAGGGAACTGATGCACAGGAAGGGGAAGGGACTCCCCGACGGTCACTAAGTTAACCAATAAAAGAGTGAGGTGTAAAGAAGGCTTTTAATTAGTCAACAAAACAAATTCACTTCTTCTCTAAGGTGAGAAATTTGTTGCTTTTGGGAAAAACAAACAAACAAACAAACAAAACCCTGTGCTATGGAGAAAGCATTTTGAAAATAAAGGCTGAAGATGTTTTCATCATTGATGTATGGGTGAGTATGTAATCCTTAAAAATCATAGCATTGCAAACTTAGGAAACTTAGTAATAGAATTTCGAAACTTTTTAAAATGAACAGTTTCAGGATATTTTGAAGAACCCATTTATTAAACATATACAAATACATTAAGTTCCAATTTATTGACAAGAACAAATGATAGAGCAGGAAAAAATGAAATTTGCTAGCAAATTTCAACAAAAATTTTCACATAATTGGAGGATAGAAGTAAAAATAAGTTTCATGATTTAGTAAGCCCGGCCGACAATACATTTTCCTACCATTTGCATCGACATGCTTCAGAGAAGCATTTTTCTCAGCAGTGACAGCCATTAAAGCTGCACTAAATTTTCAAATCCCTGTATCACAAAGTCCAAAACCAAGATTTTAGAAAAATAATGAAGCGTATTCAATTGGTTTATTGTCAGTAAAGAAATGTTATCAATGGTGGCAGCTCTTTAATGAGAGCAAAAATTCTTTGTATAGAATGTGATAAAACAAAAATTATTTTAAAACATTTTATCTTCATGTTATCCTTTAAATTCTCCTCATTTTGTATGCTTTATTTTTATTTATTTTTATTTTTTTGAGACAGAGTCTCACTTTATTACCCAAGCTAGAGTGAGTGCCATGGTGTCAGCCTAGCTCACAGCAACCTCAAACTCCTGGGCTCAAGCAATCCTGCTGCCTCAGCCTCCCAAGTAGCTGGGACTACAGGCATGTGCCACCATGCCCGGCTCATTTTTTCTATATATATTAGTTGGCCAATTAATTTCTTTCTATTTATAGTAGAGATGGGGTCTCGCTCTTGCTCAGGCTGGTCTCGAACTCCTGAGCTCAAAGGATCTGCCCACCTCGGCCTCCCAGAGAGCTAGGATTACAGGCGTGAGCCACCGCGCCCGGCCATTTTGTATGCTTTATAATGATCACAATGTGTCAGTATGATAGTGTATGCACATAACTTAGTGAAGATATAAAAATAACAGGTGCCTGCTCCAATAATCACTAAGATGGGTGCATGCATGGTCTCCTGAATTTGGAGATTACTAAATGTGACATCCTTCAAGGTCCATTCCCTAACTTGAACTTTTTGGGTCTCAGGTAAATGCTCTGCTCTTACCTAAGCAGTGGTGACAAAACCTAAGGGCTGGGAAGACACTTCCCTGCAAGGCAGGCAGCATTGCATCATCCAGCTCACTACCTAAGAACCTATCCAGAAAACAAAAACAAAAACACACAAAAAAATGGCTAAAGACCCACATTTCTAAGTGAACCAGCTTGATTTAAGACTTGAAGCTATTTGTGTTTTATACAACATCTAATGCACTGTTGATGTTCAATAAATAACAAATCGTGATATTAATAATTAAGAATTAATGTTAGTCCTCCTGTGAAATGCTTTTCAAAAGAATTATTCCCCATTCACTCATAAAGAGAAATGAGAGGAAGAGCCAGAGCAATAGCTTTTAAGGAAATTTAGTTCCAGCTACTTTGTGTGCATGTGGTTTTTTTCCCTCCCTCTTTGGTAAATCTGATGAATAACTGAGCAAGCCAAGACCCAAAACAAGTCTAAGCTGCTCCCCACCCTTTGTCTTCCTATCTTTAGGTGGAAATGTCTAGGATGTTGAATTATATGATTTTAAAGTGCTTGGCAAACATTAATTAACTGAGGGTCGTTCTTTGTTTGAAGAGAGTTATGTCTAATTGTGAATACGTCTCCAATTATCTGCTCCTCTTTTTTGACTGTATTATTATCTGAAATGTGCAGTATCTGATTTGCTTGTACATTTAATTTAGTAGGCTTTTTGAAATAGGTGGCAACCATAAAAAAGGGACATATAGTCATTTTAATCAGAAAAATCGTAATTGTATGAGATTTATGTTTGTGCTCATGTCTGTGCATATTACATGTATCTACATAGACTCAATCCGCCCACATCCTACCTTCTGTTTGTAACCATGTTCTCTTTTAAGCTGTGAATTTTGACAATTTTGATCACCCACACTGAACTGGACTCCATTCCTTCTGAGCTAGGAGGATTGTTGAGATTGGCTTTTTAATAGCAGGAAATCAGAAAAGCTCTCTAGAAAAGTGAATTAATCCTCCTGCAAAATGAGTGTAATTAATCACGAGAGAAAACTGGCCATGCATGTCGACCGAATCCAGGGAATTGGTTCAGTGTTATTGATTCACTACCCTGTGGACCCTCCTCCCACCCCATACAGGAAAAGAGGTAATGGTGCAGACGGCAGCCTTACCTGACTCTGGTGCTCGGGCCTGGAGACTGGCTGGGTGATGCACTGCGAGTGACACTGGGCGCGTGTTTTGGATAGGCATTGCACACTGTTACTTAGCACAGCTTTGAACAATGTCTTAAATAATTAGCGAGGGCAAGTAAGTGCCTGTGCAGGGGCAGATTATAGATTTTTCTGTTGCTTAGAGAAATTTTCTATAGTAACAAAGGAACAAAATGTAAATGAAGCCACAACTGCAGGATTTACACTTATTATGTGTTTCAAAGCAGGCTTCTAAGTAAACTACAGACCAAAACCTTCTGGACATGTCAGTAGCCCATAAATACTGATGTTTATGTTAACCTTAGCCTCAGCTCTTTGCACTGCTCCTCAGTTGTTAGAGCCAGCGTTATGTGGTGGAGACAGCAGACCTGAATTCAAACCCCACCTTCCCTATCGACTCGCCGTGTTATATATGGCAGATCTTAGAATCCTTATCAGTAAAATGGGAATCATAGAACCTGCTATGAGCTGACTTGTGTCCCTCCAAATTTCATATATTGAAGCCCTAACTACCCAGTACCTCAGAATGACTGCATTTGGAGATAGAGCTTTTAAAGAGTTGTATTGAGTTACAATGAGGCCTTTAGAGTGGGCCCTAATCCAGTCTGACTCATGTCCATATAAGAAGAGGAAATTTGAGCTGGGCATGGTGGCACATGCCTGTAGTCCTAGCTTCTCAGGAGGCTGAGGTGGGAGGATTGCTTGAGCCCAGGAGTTTGAGGCTGCAGTGAGCTATGATCATGCCCCTGCACTCCAGCCTGGACAATACAGCGAAACCCCATTTCTTAAAAAAAAACAAGGAAAAGGAAATCTAGACACGAGAAAGAGACATCGGGGGTGCAGGTGCACATGGGACCATCAGGCAAGGAAGCAGGAGGCATGCGATCGTCCATAGGCCAGAAGAGAGGCCTGGACACATCCTTACCACGGCCCTCGGAGAAAACCAACCCTCCTGGCACCCTGGTTTTAGACTTCCAGCCTTCAGAACTGTGAGAAAACAAATTTTTGTTGTGTAAGCCATGCAGTCTGTAGTATTTTGTTATGGCAGCCTGAGCAAACTTATACAGTACTTGTTATAGACTGATTAGGCAGATAAATGAGATATTTTTTGCACAGAGCCTGATATATGTCCTCAATTAATGACAGTTGTCATTGTCATGTAGGTATTCAGTAAATATTATTTGTCTTCCCTTCCTTGCTGAAGAGGTTGCCATTTCTCAGGATTTCTCAGCCATCTCCCTGTGATATCTGAAGCTAGACTACAGGCAGTACAGTTCTTTTCTTTGTGTCCAGGACGGTACTGCCAACCCAGCCTCTTTATGGAGCGGTCCACCAGTTCCTCCCCAAACCCCCTCTTATTCCTGCCCTGGCTTCTTCTCTCTGGTTTTTCTCAGGCCTGGCACAAGGAGAAGTGGTTTCTCTGGAATCAGCTGCCTGAATAGGCAAATCACCTTCTTTTGTCCCTTAAAAACCCAGACAAAGTAAGGGTTGTCTGCCAGTGGTGGAGGAGGTAAAGACAGTGTGAGAGTGAGTATCTCGGCGTGAGAGGGGCTGCTGGCGCCCCGTATTTCTACGCTGTCTTCATTGACATGGAGAGGTGTTTGGATATCTAATGGCTCCATATTTTGCACAAGGTCAAAGTGGGTGTCATCCCAGAAACAAACACAAACATCTGTGATGTTCCCACTTCTGACGCTGGCTTTGGAGCCAGGTAAATCAGCACAAGCGTGCATCACAGCACTTTCTGCCCGATCCCAGACAGAGGCAGCTGGCGACTCCAGCCCTGCTGGCGGGCTGCGTGCGCCTCTGCTCTCCCAGGCCAAGGGGGAGGAAGAGCCAAGATGGCGGCCTGGCACGTGAAACTGGCGCTAAGGTCAGGGCCATTTGAAAGATGTTTAGGATGTGAGGGATTCTTCAGGAAAAACCCGAAGTGTTCTCTTTCATCTCTGGGTTAGGAAACTTGCTGGCTGCAGCCGTTTGTGTGTTCACTAGTTTAACCAATATTGACTGCATGCCTACAAGCATAAACCACTGAAATCCTCTCTGAGGAGCATAACAATAATAATAACAAAAATGCTTTATTATTATGTCACAGGCACTGGACTGATTTCTCTGCACATTATCATTGATTTTATCGATAACGTTTGCAGAATGTTTGCTATGCAGCAGGAACTGTGCTAAGCAGTTCACGTGCATTTTATTTTGACAGTAACCTCAAGAGGGAGGTCCTCTTGTCTCCATTTCACAGGTGGGAAAACTGAGGTTTAGATGATGTCAAGGTGTCAAGGCTGGCAAATGCTGAAGCCAAGAGTAAAGCTCAGGTCGTTCAGATCCCGAAGTCTATTCTCTCTTTATTCACTTGCCTGAGAGATAGTTGGGAAAGAAATATTCTGTGATAATTGAGGCCTCCTGGGTCCTGCATTTGGGAATCACTCTGAAGAGGCATAGTCTTCTCACAAACAATGCTAGGTTTATTTCACCCCAAATCATGCCTCTGGTGTGATTTCTAGACTATCCTGTTGGGTGCCCAACCCTGTAACCAGCTTTTCATAATTTTTCATAATTTGAGAGCTATGCCTTTGGGTCGAAGCTGTGCCCAGTGGAGGGGAATGTTTATCACATTATGTCATTTGGCCTCCATGTGAAGGTGTTGATTATGGGTGCTAGCGAGTTCAGTGCAGGCTGTGTAGGTGAGAGTCAGGGCTGTAGGGTGTGTGGGAGGCATGAGGTGTAGCCCCTCCAGGGTGGAGCAGACAGCAAGGCCCAAGCTTCCAGAGGGAGTAGGTGGTTTGTGTCATTGTGAGCTGGGATTTCCTGATGCTTAAGGCTGCTCTCTTTCCAAATCCATCTAATCTCCATCTGGACTATAGCTTGGACAAAGATTTTTGGGAGTAGGCAGAGTCAGGCTTCTTTGTGAATAAGAAAAAAACTCCATTTCCCTGAAATTTACATCTAACTGCATTAATATCTAACCACATGCAGTCTATTTGAATGGAAATACGATTTTCTCTATTTAATCCAACTACAGCCTAACACTACTAATAACTTATATTTATATCATGCAGACCATTTACAAAGCACATTCATAAACATCATCTCATTTGGTTATTCCAGCAAACTCTGGGGTGGATAATTTTCTTCCTGTTCCTGTTCAGGAACCCAAGGCTCACACGAGTGACATGATTTGCAGAGGGTCACAGAGCTGGGCAGTGGGGGATGTGTGGGGAAGCACACCTCATCTTTGGGTTGAAAAGGCAGACGTCCTTTGGCCATGCCAAGCTGCCCCCTTGACCACGCATTCATTCACTTTATGCGAACCTGAAAATGCTGAGCTCTCAATAAGCAAAAAGGCTGACCGAGGGCTTTCTCTTCTTCCTGGGTATACACCGTCAGTCTGGAGCCCACATCATAAGAGGTACTCCAGGTACTCCATCTAGTTCTGCTCTCACAGGATGGCTTTCGAGGATTGCAGCTGGTGGCCAGCCAGCTCCGCAGTTGGATGGGTCTAGTGGATAAAGTCTGTGCTCTGTCCAGATGCCTCAGATCTCTTTCGGCTGTGTGTGCCAGCAGTTGGAGAGTGCCGCTGGTTGGACAATTCTAAGGTGTCGCTTACACTCTGGAGCTCCCAGGCAGCACTGGGGGAGGTCACTCTCTCTGGGCTACACCTGAGACCACGCCCTGTGAGGTTCCCTGCCTTCCCTGTCCTGCCTGCCTCGATCTCTCTCGAGTGACCCCGGGAGGACTTCCTCCCTTGATCACGTGCACACGAATCCTCATCTCAAGTTCTGCTGCCAGGGAACTTAGCTTAAGATAAAGGGCATCAGAAGCATGTTCCAGATTCTTTTGGTTGCCTTACTTTAGTATTTATTTTCATGTCTTTAATTAAGTAGTTACAATGTTTATTAGTTTTCTCACCTTATATTATTTAAAATCTCCAGGCCTCTTATTACATCAAGGATAAATACCACCTACTTCTTAGGACAGTGACAGGGATTTAATGAGATAAGAGAGGCAAAGCACTTAACATCATGTTTACAGGTGGTGTTTGGATATTGTTACGTATTCTTTTCCCAACATTTTGTGTGGAAACCCCTCTGGCGGCATTCTGGAAAAACACTGCCAGTAGAACGGGTCGAAGTTGCAGAACGACGCTGCGGCACAGCGCGGGCTTGTGACCGTGTGAGAGCCCAGGCCTAAGACAAAAGCTGTTGATAGTCACGTAACCCAGGCGTCTCGGGACTCAGCAGCTGCCCACTGCAAAGGCGGCCACAGCCGTGAAACCCAAACGCCAACGGCGGCCGGCGAGCAAGCGGCCCTTTGGCTGGCTGCTTGTTGGCTCGAGGAAGCCCAGCCTTTTCTAAAGCCCCGTCCAGGCGTGCTCACACGGGTCCACGATTGTTCCTCTTCGTCGTTTGCTGAGCCCAGACTGGCAGCCTTGTGTCCTTCAGCTTCCTGGGCGGCCGCCGCTCCTGTCAGCGCTGCCGCTGCCAGTGGACCGGAGCTCCCCACACCGGGTGTGAGTTTTAAAAATGGAGCAAACCACTGCCCTCGAGGCCTAAGATCCCCACTGTTGCTTTTGTAAGGGTGGAGGATCTTTCTTTTCTTTTCTGCACTCGATTAGTTGGGAGAGCTACGGCAAGGTCGCCGGAGCCCTCCGTGGTTGCCGACAGAGCTCTTTCTGCGACAGGTGGAAGAGCCAGAGCTCTGCCACAGCCAGGCCCAATGATTCCAAGAGACATCGCAGCGCTAGAACTTTCTCCCCCTGTCTTTGTGATATACGCAGAGCCGTGTGGTAACTCTGGAAGTCCTTGCCCTCCTGAAGAATCAGGAATATTGCCATTGCGCCTCAAGGTCAGGGGACCTGATGGCTGTCACATTTGGTGGCTGCCAAATGAAGAGAAGCTTCTTTTGCTTTGTGTGTGGGGGTAGGTGGGGGGAGCAGGGGTGTGAGTGGAGGGGCAGGACTTGGGAAAGGCCAAAGGACCCGTAATGAGTTTACCAGAGCCAAAAGTGTTCCGGGATTTTATAATAATATATTTTCAATTAATACACAGAACCTCTTTCTCTTCAGGACAGACACAAGCTGTCAATGTCCTTAGGAGTGAGTTCTGGAACTTGCCTCGTCCTATAACCATAATTACCTCTTCCCTCCAGATTCAAGCCCTCTCGCTGGGTCTTATAGCAGAGATAAAGCAATTACTATTTACAACCACAAGTGACTGCGGCAGCTTCAGCCTGTAAGGAAATAGCATAATTTCTCTCTGGAGTAAATAGCCTTTTATTTGGCAAAGATGAGGCCCCTGGGGCATGGGGCAGGATTTGGAAGGAGGCATTGAAAGGAAGAGATAGCTAAACCAATCAGCATAAAAAGTAAACAAGGGTTTTCTGGGGAGCAGAGGAGGGAAGGGAAGAGAAAGGAGCAGGAAGAAAGCCGTGGGGACCGTCATTTAGACATCAGGACGTGCAAAGACAAGGGTGTCTGCCTTGCTGTTCTGAGCCGCCTGTGTGGTGCTGAAAGGTGACCACCTGCATGGGCCTCGTGTGAGTGGTTTTGGGGAAATCAAGGGAAGAATCTCCTTTCTAAATCTGAGTAACTGGAATGCAGTCAACAGAGCAGCCACAGTGTTTGAGGAAATACTCAGGAGGAGACTGGGTTTCCATTGACCATGGGATGGGGAGCGTGTCAGCCCCTTTGGTGGAGTTCTCAGAGGAAGAGACGACCTGGCCTGGTGTCTGGAAGGCAATCCAACTCCTCCTTGCAATCTTGCCTTCCCGCGCCCCGCCTCTCCGTGCGTGCTGCCCTGGCAGTGTATGTCTGAATCTCTGCACGTTTCTAGGTTTCTTACCTCCTCCAAGGAGGCTCTGCAGGCCCATGTAAATCACTGGATGCACATGGATAAATAGGAAGAAAAGCGTATGTGATTGACATGGTGAGCGAACAGGGCTCATGTGGTATAATCATAAAGCAAGTTAATTTTGCCTCCCTAACCCTTAGATACAAATTTTAGGTTGCCAAACACAATTTTTATTCAGTAAGTCCAACCCATAAAATATCCAAACTCCAAACTTGATTTAAAGTCACATCTTCTTCCTTCCCCCAGGTAAGCCCTGGGGCGGGAGGGGGAGCCCATGGAGGTCTCCTCCCTTCCCTCCTCCTCCTCCTCCCTGCTGGAGTCTGTTTCTGACCCTGCAGGGTTGGAATGGGGGGCAGGGAGAAGAAGGAGTGCTAAAAGGGGAGCCGTGTGTGGTCTGCAGACCTGGCAGGTGTCTGAGTTTGAGCTTTGCTTCCCTGGAGAGCCCATCACTGGGGCATTTTCCTGAGGCTCCCTGACCCAGCTGGGGGTGGCGCTGCTCAGGCTGAGGGCTTGACCCTCTGTGGTGCCCGTGAGCTGCAGCACTTCTAGCTTCTTACCACGAGCCCCTGTTTATACCTCTGGGAAGTCTTATTGGACAGGCCGAACAGGACCCACATTAGTTCTTTGCTCTGTCACTCATTTCTGCCCATGGGAGACTCTCATTTTTTCCGTTTGACAAACTGAGAATATAGGCTGCCCAATATACCACTCAGTTTTGACTTAGTCATTAGCTCATTTTAATTTTTAAGTGAGAATCAGACACTACCCCATATGCTTTCTAAACTGCAGCCATTGAAATCCCGACCACTAGGCTCGAGATGAGGGGCAGATACTGCCCACCCTTCCGTCCTGGGGGTGGGAGAGGGACATGGGACACATAGCAGGGCTCTCTTCAGGCAAAACCACTTTCTCCAGGTCCTCTGAGTCCAGATGTTTTTATATTCTCTATATAAATGAAAAGTTTAAGAGCTATCTTACCAATTCCTGTCACCAACTCTGAAGTTTTTGCATGAAAATATAAAACAATTTTTGCTGGGCATAGTGGCTCATGCCTGTAATCCTAGCACTCTGAGAGGCCAAGGTGGGAGGATCATATGAGCTCAGGAGTTTGAGACCAGCCTGAGCAAGAGCGAGACCCCATCTCTGCCAAAAATAGTGAGAAGTTAATTGGACAGCTAAAAATATATAGAAAAAAAATTAGCCGGGCATGGTGGCGTGTACCTGTAATCCTAGCGACTCAGGAGGCCGAGGCAGAAGGATTGCTTGAGCCCAGGAGTTGAGGTTGCTGTGAGCTAGGCTGATGCCACAGCACTCTAGGCTGGGCAACAAAGTGAGATTCTGTCTCAAAAAAAACCCCAGAAAACAACAATTTGGATGGTAAAATCTATTAACTTTAGCTTAAATGTTCCCTCAAGCCCCACCGTTGGTCTTTGTAATCTGACTTTCTCTAGAGCCACACCACCCATCAGACCTGCTGGTCCATGTCTCAATTCCAATAGTATGATGGTTCAAGCCTTTTTGATCCCCCCTTAGGGAACTCTTCAATTCTCATGACAATCAGTGGATACAAATGGTTAAGGAGAGAAAGGCTATTTTCTCAGTCCACTTCCCAGAAGCATTTAAGGCTCAGTGTCTGCCTTACCAAGGCTCCCTGTCACAATCAGGAAATGTCTTATGGGTTCTCCTTTTTGAATCTTGGTGGAAGGATGGAACATGCTGAATGAAGGTATATTAGGATGGTTTTCTCTGATTATTTTTAAAACTTTGATCCTAAGCATGGTATAATGGACTTCACTGGCTAGGATCTAACAGAGAGCAAAATAGAAAGTGATTTTCACCACTCTCTTGCTCTTCTCATCATCCTACCTGGAAAATACATGTTGATTCTCATTTGGACTGATCTTTTCTTTTCTTTCTTTCTTTTCTTTTCTGTTATTTTGAGAGAGAGTCTCACTCTGTTGCCTGGGCTACAGTGCCGTGACGTCAGCCTAGCTCAAACCAACCTCAAACTCCTTGGCTCAAGCAATCCTCCTGCCTCAGCCTCCCCAGTAGCTGGGACTACAAGCATGTGCCACCATGCCTGGCTAATTTTTTCTATATATTTTTAGTTGGCCAATTAATTTCTTTGTATTTTTAGTAGAGACAGGGTCTCACTCTTGCTCAGGCTGGTTTTGAACTCCTGACCTTGAGCGATCTGCTCGCCTTGGCCTCCCAGAGTGCTAGGATTACAGACGCCCCCCCCCCCCCCCCCCCCCCCCCCCCCCCCCCCCCCGCCTTGGACTGATCTTTTCTTACACAGTGTAGTGGCCTTCATTTTGAAGTCCAGAATTCAGAATGATGCTTGCTTTAGAATTTATGTTCTTAAGGATGTGAAAGTTACATCAAGTTTCGGATTTATCTTGTATAATGTCATACATGGAGATGTGGTTGCTGGTATTGATTGCCTGAAGCCAAAGAACCATGAAAAGTACATGTGGAAATAGGGTTTATGGCTTTGACAGTTCAGTGTCATTTGGATGTAGCTTTCCTTCTAAGTTGGCCCTACTAGGTTGAGATTAATGAGGAAGGGGTGTGTGTGTGTGTGTGTGTGTGTGTGTACATACCATTCACTCAATCAATTCCAGTGAAATAACACAGAGAAGGCAAAAGTTATGGCCATTAGGGACAATAAACCTACGCATTGTACGAGACTCTCGTTTAAAGGATATATTGTTCATGAAATTGCCCTGTAAACTGCACAGTGGGACCCCAGTGTAAGGTATTATGTTCAGGTGAGAGTTGAGTTTCCTGGAGGCGTGGAGATATGGCACCGGCACTTCAGGGTCTTGAATCACGTTTTCAGTTTCAGGTTATACATGTACCTAAGGCTGCATTGACACAGCACAAAGCCAAGGGCACATTTCACAGTGATTTTTTTAATTTGATTGATGTGGATTGCAAAACTGGGCCGTTCAGTCTGCAGAGTATCTAGGCTGTAATAATCTGATATTGGCTGTCTCCATTCATCAAACTAAGTAGATAATTAGCACAACACCATTTGACTTTGTGATGTAAAGATAGCGATTGTGGTTCTTTCTCAATTAAAAATCCCATCCAGAATTATAACTTTGGTTGTCACATCTGTGCAGATGATTTCCACACTTGTTTGTACTGTCAGTTTTGGATTCTTCCTGAAAAGACGACATCATTTTCCCAGAAGTCACAGGCATTGTCTACAGCCTCTCCCACACACATTTCCCTCCCAAATGTTCCTTCCTGTGATCCTCATTTCTTTGTCCCAATCAGGCAGTCTCAGACTCTCAGGGTTAGCTCTGACTCCGCCCTGCCCCACACCTTCCCCAGTCCACCACGTGCCACATCCTGTCACCTCTATCTGTGAGACATCTTTGAAAGCTTCCTCCTCCTCCTCTCTGATTCTACTGCTCTGGTATGTAGTCAGCTCGTACCACTTCATCAAGGACCAGCCTATTATTACAGCACCCTGTAATTGGCCTCCCTTTTCCAGTCTTGCCTCATTCCACCCTGTCCTATACATTAATGCTCTTGTTTTGCCTTTTCTCTGCTCAGAGATCCCCTGGAGGATTCTCAGTGCCTAAGAAAGGCAGCTTGCATTCTTCCTCCTGGTATTCTCAGCATCGCAAGGCCTGGCTCTTACCTGCCTTTCCCACTTTATCTTCTCCTATTCCCCTTCATGAACGCTGCTGAGCCTTTGACCCTTGGTTCTTCGCATGGATCCATTTCCCTTCTGGGTGCTGTCCTGTGCCTATACATCTCCCGCCCCTGCAAAGGCCAAGCCCCACTCCAAGCCCCACCTATGCTTCAACAGCCATTCAAATGCCACCTGCCCACTGCCTTCCTTTAGCCTCCTGCTTGGAAAGACTCTCTCCCTTACCTGTACTCCACTGCACTTTTACAAGGTCTGCCCTACTTTCTCCCCTCTAGATTATAAACTCCTTCAGGGCAGGATTTGTGCCAAAGTCACCTTGGGGTCCCCACATCTTGCACATGGTAGCTGTCCTATAAGTAACTGTTGAATCAATGAACGCCTGTCAAGAAGGCAAGCTTTCTAATATATTCATTTCTTATCTTCTCATGTGGGATACGACTTCTTACTTGACTATGCAAACTCACATGACGGAATAGTTTCTATTGAGAGCATGCGCTACGCTCCTACAGCTTCCTTCTCTCTCTGATACTGTTGGTCCTTTCCAGTGGTTTGTGGCACTAATTATAGGAAGCAGGAAAGGAAATTCTGAAAAGTAGTTCACAGAAGAGGAAAATAAACATGAAAATTCTAACTAAATGGAAAATAATATGTTTGCCAAAAGGACATCTTTTTTTTTTTTTTCCGCTTTGTTGCCCAGGCTAGAGTGAGTGCCGTGGCGTCAGCCTAGCTCACAGCAACCTCAATCTCCTGGGCTCAAGCAATCCTCCTGCCTCAGCCTCCCAGAGTAGCTGGGACTACAGGCATGCACCACCATGCCCAGCTAATTTTTTCTATATATATTAGTTGGCCAATTAATTTCTTTCTATTTATAGTAGAGATGGGGTCTCGCTCTTGCTCAGGCTGGTCTCGAACTCCTGAGCTCAAACGATCCGCCCACCTCGGCCTCCCAGAGTGCTAGGATTACAGGCGTGAGCCGCGCCTGTCCAAGAAGGACATCTTGAAGAGCAACATTCCACTGGGGCAGTGCTGTTTTTAAGAGGAATTAAAAAAAAAAAAGCAATGTCTTGGAGTTTTTTAGGAGAAACTGCACTTGTAAGAACTGTAGCATAATCAAATCATTGTGAAATTGGGCTAGACTTTTCCTGGAATTCCATAGCCCACTGGATTTGACAAGATTAGACAAGAGAGGTAGAAATGACTATTGGACTGGAGAAAAGACTAATGGAGACAAATAACAGGAATAGTAATGGTTTCACCCCAAGAATAGATGAATGGTATTTAAGAGACCATCATATCATACAGATGGTGAGCTGCTTCTGTGCCTTCCATCTACCCAGGGCGTTGGAAGAGAGCAAGGGCAAACCAAAGCGCTGCATTTTGATGCAATAGGTAGAGTGAGGTATGGGCTGAAACTGAAGGTAGAGGCAGGATTTCATTTGGACACATTTTATAGTAACAAAATAAAATAAACATTTCATGGTTTATTTTTAACTTCACCAAAAGAGTCCAAAGTCATCAAAATGTCCCATATCAAGATCTCCCCAAGAGAAATGATTAGGGATTTCTGATGGTGCAGGATGGTGGGGGTCCAGGTCCAGATGGAAAACTATGCTCAGTATGTTGCTTTAACACAGCAGCTGTTGGGTTAAAGACCAGTGTTCACTGTCAAATATTCACCAAGGTCCAGATGTAATCTGCCTTTAGCATTCATTTAACTTCACTCATTTATTGCCGGTCTGCCCTACCAGACCAGAAGCCCGATGAGGGTAGGAAGTTCTATGTAGAGCCATCAAATGCCTCAGATTTTCCAGAGCATCTATGATTTTAAGTAACTTTGCTATTTTTAATGTGCCTGTAAATGTAAAACTGAAGTTTTGTGACTAAGTTCACTACCCCCAAAAAACTTTTTTCAGACCTTTGGCTCAGAAAATATAAAGACTATAGCTGACTGAAGTCTGTTCTCTTTGGGGGAATTGATTCCATCAAAACTGATTTTATTATCTTACAGAGATTCTTTGTATACTAAGATTGAGGATTTTTTTCCCTAACATGGGGAACTTTAATTTTAGGGTCTCCTCACCACGTTTGTGTCTTCCCCACTTATTATTAAATGCATGGGCCCAGGTTAAAAGGAAAATCAAAAGGTCAAGAGGAAGATAATATCAAAGGCCCACGTGCTTATTGAGGGACCTGTAGCATCTCCTCATCTTCACTTCCAGCTGATGCCCAGTCTCCTGCAACTGCTCTTCTCAAGGCTGCCATGGTCTCCAGGTTGCTGGAGCCACTGGCGTTTCGTTTCCCTTTCACTGCATGTCTTGCTTGACTTCTCGACAGTATTTGACAAAACTGATCTTACCTCCTCCTTGAACTGTTTTTCTCTTTTGTCTTTCAGGGCACTTGTTTTTCCGCTGCTTCACTGGCTGGTCTTCCTCAAGCCCCTTTTTTGGATCATCCTCTTCTTCATGGCCTTGAAACATTGATGGGTCCCAGGGCTTAGGCCCTAGACCTTTTTCCCTCTTTATGCTCACTTCTATTTCTGTGACTTAAAAACATCTATAGACTGATGACTCCAAAATATATATCTCCAACCCCATCATCTTTCCAAACTACTGACTTGGGTAAGCAAGTGACTAGCTGACATCTCCACTTGCATCCTAATAGCCATACCAAATGTTCAGTTCAAAGCACAACTCCTAATGCTCCTCCCTAAACCTGCTCCTTCTGTAGACTTCTCTGGGCCAGCAAATGGCAACTCCAGTCTTCTAATTGGGGAGGCTAAATTGGCAAATGTCATAGTTGACTCTTGTTTTCTATTCCCATCCCATATCCAGTGAACTTTACCTTCAAAATATTTGCAGAATATATTGACTCTGTTTTACTTTTTCTCCCTATTATCCAGTTTCTGCTCTGTTCGTCTGTAGCATTCTCTTCTCATAGTAGCTGTAGTTAACCTTTTAAAAGTGAGTCAGATCATGTCACTCCTCCACCCCAAATCTTCCAGTGTCCCCATTTCACTTGGTACAAAAGTAAAAGCCCTTACAAGAGCCCTGGCACAGCCTGGATTCCCCTTATTCCTCCGTTTCACGTCTCACTGCCCTCCTCTGTATTCCGCTACTGCCGTCTGGGCCCCGACACTGCTCCCCAACACCCAGGCACACTCCCTTCCTGGGGCCTTTTTAGTGTATTTTTTCCCCTCTGCCTGGAACACTCTTGCCTGAGATATTTGCATAGCTCATTCCTTAGCTCAAGTCTTTGTTCATTGTCACCTTTTGGGAGGCCTGCCCTGACCAACCTAATCAAGAGTCCAATCCTTCTCCCCCCAGCTCTCTCTGCTTTTCTATTTTAATTTTATCTGCAACATATGTTGCTATCTGACACAGCATGTTTATTTACTTGTTTATTGCCTATGTGCTCTACCAGAACAGAAGCCCCCTGAGGGCAGGGATCTTTGTCAGTTGTGTTCTTTCAGCCATGTCCTCAGTGTCTAGCATAGTGCCTAGCACATATGAGGCGCTCGATCAATATTTTTAAAAATGAATGAATGAGGCCGGGCACAGTGGCTCACACCTGTAATCCCAGCACTCTGGGAGGCTGAGGCGGGTGGATTGGTCAAGGTCAGGAGTTCGAAACCAGCCTGAGCAAGAGTGAGACCCCGTCTCTACTATAAATAGAAAGAAATTAATTGGCCAACTAATATATAGAGAAAAAATTAGCCGGGCATGGTGGTGCATACCGGTAGTCCCAGCTACTTTGGAGGCTGAGACAGTAGGATTGCTTGAGCCCAGGAGTTTGAGGTTGCTGTGAGCTAGGCTGAAGCCATGGCACTCACTCTAGCCTGGGCAACAAAGCGAGACTCTGTCTCAAAAAAAAAAAAAAAAAAAGGAATGAATGAATCAGTATTTGGAAGAGGAGAGAGTGGACTATTTTGATTCCCAGGAAACTTCAATCTTTTTTTTTTTTATTTTATTTCAGCATATTATGGGGGTACAAATTTTAAGGTTTCAATAAATGCCGTTTCCCCCCCTCCCCCCACAAGTCTGAGTTTCCAGCATGACCATCCCCCAGATGGTGCACATCTCACTCATTATGTATGTATATACCTGCCCCCCTCCCCCCTCCCCCCTGCCCAATACCCTATTACTGTAGTACCTATGTGTCCACTTAGGTGCTGCTCAGTTAATACCAGTTTGCTGGTGAATATATGTGGTGCTTGTTTTTCCATTCTTGGGATACTTCACTTAGTAGTATGGGTTCCAGCTCTAACCAGGAAAATATAAGATGTGCTATATC
>VSMD01113532.1:0-14147 GCA_008750895.1 Mirza zaza
GTGATATAGCACATCTTATATTTTCCTGGTTAGAGCTGGAACCCATACTACTAAGTGAAGTATCCCAAGAATGGAAAAACAAGCACCACATATATTCACCAGCAAACTGGTATTAACTGAGCAGCACCTAAGTGGACACATAGGTACTACAGTAATAGGGTATTGGGCGGGGGGAGGGGGGAGGGTATATACATACATAATGAGTGAGATGTGCACCATCTGGGGGATGGTCATGCTGGAAACTCAGACTTGTGGGGGGTGGGGGGGAAAGGGAAAGGGCATTTATTGAAACCTTAAAATTTGTACCCCCATAATATGCTGAAATAATAAAAAAAAATGCAAAAAAAAAAAAACAAACAAAAAGCAGGAAATGGGGTGGAAACTTTTTAATAGCAAAAGAAATCATTATTTGATTTCTGTGAGTTTTTTAGGGCTAGTGATAATAAGTCATGAGAGCTTGAAAATCATAATATTTTACATTGTGATTCCTTGCTCATCCCTCTTCCTGCAATCTCTCTTCAGGTTATAGTGGCAAATGCAGTAGCTTAGGAGTCAAGTAATCAAGGTATTTATTCATTCTCCATTTTACCAAATGAGCCTGTTAACTAGTAAAATAGGTTACCATTTACTGAGCTCCAGTCATGTGTCAGGCATTGCTAAGTGTTTCATATATTTTATCTCATTTAATCCTAATAATAATGTTGTTTGGTAGGTTTCATTTTACTCATGAGAAAGTGGACCATGAGAAATAAACTAACTCGCCCAAGACTTACTACTTCATAAGTAGTAAGTTGATGGTGGAGATGCAGATCCAGGTCTGTTCCTCCGTTTTTCCACTTTGCCATTAATTCAACACCTGTGAAATGAAATTGGAGTAGGTCAAGGTACACAGGTGTTTTGCTCCTAAAATCAAATAATGAGTTTTTACCAGTTGGTACAGTTACTTAAAAGGGATAAAATTCTTAATTTTATGTTTCACCTCATTAATTTTCTACTCCTATGTAACAAATGCTGGAAGTATTATATTTTTTTTCGTGCCCTCCCTCTGAAAGTATTAAATACAAGCAAATACATTGCTGAAATTGCCGATTGTATGCCTAGTTTGACAGCTTGTTTGTTTCTTTTGAACAGTGTGTGGCATGGTTGTAATTTTATTATGCATACTTGTAACAATTGTGAGTAGCAGAGGCTGCAAAAATAGAGGAGACAATTATTTGTCCAACAGAGTAGATATGAGGAAGTGGTAGATTTTGGGTGAGACACTGTCAAAGACATTTCTTTTTTTTTTTTGAGACAGAGTCTCACTTTATTGCCCAGGCTAGAGTGAGTGCCATGGCGTCAGCCTAGCTCACAGCAACCTCAAACTCCTGGGCTCAAGCAATCCTGCTGCCTCAGCCTCCCAAGTAGCTGGGACTACAGGCATGCGCCACCATGCCCGGCTAATTTTTTCTATATATATTAGTTGGCCAATTAATTTCTTTCTATTTATAGTAGAGATGGGGTCTCGCTGTTGCTCATGCTGGTCTCTAACTCCTGAGCTCAAATGATCTGCCCACCTCGGCCTCCCAGAGAGCTAGGATTACAGGCTTGAGCCACTGCGCCCGTCTGACATTTCTTAACACATAATAAGAGTCAGAAGTAGGTGGTGTGTCACTCTACTACACTATTGAAATTAACTTGAAAAAAGATAATCTTTTTAATATTTAAAATGTATCTTTTTGAGATTTATTTGAATATTAGAATAAGATTTAATCACTTATATTTTAAGTCCATCAGGTTGAATGGGGGACCATGATACCCTAGATATGTAATTATTCTTCAAATAAGATTAGTGCTAAGTGGGGGGGGGGACCCCTGTGTCATCATACCCACATGGGTTTGAATTTGAGCCTGCCACTGCAGTTGTGTAACTGCAGACAATTTACTTCTCTGAGACTCAGTTTCTTCATCTATAAAATGGGGGATAACAATGCTTACTTTTTAAGATTGTTGGAAAGGTTAAGTAAAATGTGTGTAAACAATTGAGCTTGGTACTAATAAATAGTGGCTGGTACTGTTAATAAGAACAATCCTATTTTCATTAATCTAGTGTTTCTCAAGAGTAAGGAATGTGGATTACACCAACCAGCTGGCAGGTCACAAAGGTCTTGCCCTCATTAAGAATTTTAATTACAGTTGAGATAGTTTCTAAACCAGTTAAGTATTTTGATGGTTCAGGGAAAATAAGATGGATACTTTAGTTGGTTAACCCTCCTTAAACTCTGTACTACTTTTTGTCACATGGATTTGGGCTTAAAAATGAGTGGGTCCATACATTGGAAGTAGAATTTTTTGGTTGGTTGAATGACATCAACAGTTATGACACAATAAGTAATTATGTTTGAATAGTGATTACTGACATGTAAATTCTTTTTTAATGTTAGGTGAAATCTTTTAATTTGGGCAAAAATTTAGAGTATTAGCTAGGCACCCTATCAGTCTACGAGGGTTTTTTTTCCTGTTTTAATAAAGTTTTAAAAATTATTATATAATATATAAGATATCCAAGTGGATAAATGAGTAATACAGAAGTAATTGGATATCCAACTATTCTGGGTAAAAAAGCATTACTAATATATTTGAACACCCTGTGTACTTCTCAGTTACATTCCTTTCTTCTCCTAAAGTAACCAACTATCAGAAATTATTCTTAGCATTCCCATGAGTTTCTGTATATTTATGCTGCATTTTCCTATGTCTGTAAATAATATATATTTCTTTATTTGCAATGCTTTTGTATTCTGTAATTTTTTTTTAAATCAGTACTTGTGATTGAGGGATATAAACATTGAATTATGTGGCTGTTGAACCTTCATTTTAGATATTCCATTGTATACCTAATTAATATATGTATCCATTCTCTTGTTAATGAACAATTATATTGTTTACTTTTTTCTTTTCCTATTATACAAAGCAATAATTTGGATATTCTTTCATGTTGAAATGCTTCATATATAACTAATTGTAGTGAGAACTCTAGTTCTTTGTCATTTTTCCTACCTAGAAATTTAACATTTTTCTTAAATAGATCAGTGCTTTGTGAATTTGAGCTGTTTTATTTATTTTCCTAAGAACTTGTGGTTATTGATCATGAATAGTATATTTCCCTGTTTTTATACTGTTTTCCAACAAAAAGACTTCAGCTATGTAAATTCTCTAAGTCATTGAACTTAGTGGAGATGCCATTAAATCTTAGAGCAGATGGTCATTTGAGTATTGAGAATGAGTCAAAAGCCATCATCAGGTGGTTCATTTAATGGTGGCAGATGTCTTCATAAAGCATAGCAAAGAAAAAGAGCATTAGCTCTCTAGGGTAATAATGGTATTCTGTAGGAAGGAGAAAAAGCACTTAATGGGTTTAGTTAGGGAATTAAGTTTTGTGAAATAAAAATTATAAGGAATAACTTGCCAGGGCTAATGGTTTTATATGAGATGAATTGGGTGGATATAATAAGGGGAAACAAAAAAGCTACCACAGTACAGTAAAGATCAGTAAAATGTTGGCCTTGTTTACTTAATACCCTTTCTCCTGCTTTATGTTTTCTTTAAATATCAACTTTCATTTTAAAGTCAACTAAATCTCATTAAAAATTCTATAGTGTTCAATTTGGTAGTGGAGTTGGTTGCTTTGTTTACTTTTTCCAATTCTTAGTGTTAGTCTGTTTCACAGCTGTTCAGTAGCTTTGTTGGCATTTGAACTGTGGGAACCAAGAAAGGATTTGGATGTGCTTTTGTGTGCATTAATGGTTTTCCTGAAGTATGGGTTTTTTTTTTTAACCAGTGGTCATTGTGTGTAATAGTTCCTTTTAAAGAAAGCCTGACACAGATTATGAGCTCATGAATGTTATCATTATGCTTTGTGGAAAATGAAAATAGAGATGAAAAATATGTAAATAGGGCAGTAGTTGCAAGCTGCACCTTTTTTTCTTCTTGGTGTAGTGGGAAAATTGGAATACATTTTTCCTGTCTTTTATCAACCAACATTTGAAGAGCTGCACAGTTAGTTTAGGATAAACTTTAAGTGTCCAGTGGATACTGATTTGTTTAGTGAAAATTTTTTTTTTTTTTTTGAGGCAGATTCTCACTTTGTTGCCTGGGCTAGAGTGCCGTGGCGTCAGCCTAGCTCATAGCAACTTCAAACTCCTGGGCTCAAGTGATACTTCTGCCTCAGCCTCCCGAATAGCTGGGACTACCACAGGCACACGCCACTATGCCCGCCTAATTTTTTCTATGTATATTTTTAGTTGTCCAGCTAATTTCTTTCTATTTTTTAGTAGAGACAGGGTCTCGCTCTTGCTCAGGCTGGTCTTGAACTCCTGAGCTCAAACGACCCACCTTGGGCTCCCAGAGTGCTAGGATTACAGGCGTGAGCCACGGAGCCCGGCCTGTTTAGTGCATTTTACTTTTTTGTGATGATGGGACTAAGTCAGAGACCTATTTTAGACCTTGTTCAGAAATTTAACCATCGGCCAGGCGCGGTGGCTCACGCCTGTAATCGTAGCTCTCTGGGAGGCCGAGGTGGGCGGATCGTTTGAGCTCAGGAGTTCGAGACCAGCCTGAGCAAGAGCGAGACCCCATTTCTACTATAAAGAGAAAGAAATTAATTGGCCAACTAATATATATAGAAAAAAATTAGCCGGGCATGGTGGCGCATGCCTGTAGTCCCAGCTACTTGGGAGGCTGAGGCAGCAGGATTGCTTGAGCCCAGGAGTTTGAGGTTGCTGTGAGCTAGGCTGATGCCACGGCACTCACTCTAGCCTGGGCAATAAAGTGAGACTCTGTCTCAAAAAAAAAAAAAAAAGAAATTTAACCATCATGTGAATATTTACTGTTGTTGGTATTTGATATTATGATATTTTTTGTCAGCTTTCCTGTGCTAAGACAGATATAGTTTTTAGATTGTAACTATAAGCATGTGGTCATGAGTATATTTATATGTTTTCTTTTCATAATCATAACACATGATATAACACATTTTTCTTTTTATAAAAGAAATAAAAATGTTTAAGTGGCAATTATATACCTTATTATTATACTAAAGTAATTCGAAGACTGTTTCCTGTAAATATTTGCTTAGGATCCCTCATGTTTTTTTTTAGTTTTAAGTGATGTGACATGACATCTCTGATGCTTATACTTCATATTAAATGCTCCTCTTCACCCAGCTGCTTTCTAGAATTAATACATCAGTGTAGAAAACTTGGAAAACCACAAAGGGTAATCCTATCAGCACATTTTAGGGATTATCTTTCTGGTTTTTTTTGCACATACATCATATGTGTTATGTAATATATTTGTCAGAATGTTATACATAGTTTCTTTCTTTTTTTTTTTTTGAGACAGAGTCTCACTTTGTTGCTCAGGCTAGAGTGAGTGCCGTGGCGTTAGCCTAGCTCCCAGCAACCTCAAACTCCTGGGCTCAAGCAGTCCTCCTGCCTCAGCCTCCCGAGTAGCTGGGACTACAGGCATGCCTCACCACGCCCAGCTAATTTTTTGTATATATATTAGTTGGCCAATTAATTTCTTTCTATTTATAGTAGAGACAGGGTCCTCCGCTCTTGCTCAGGCTGGTTTCAAACTCTTGACCTCGAGCAATCCTCCTGCCTCAGCCTCCCAGAGAGCTAGGATTACAGGTGTGAGCCACTGCACCCAGCTTATACATAGTTTCTTGCAAACAACTTTATATAATGATAATGTATTTTACCATGTCAGTAATATTTCTTCTGTAACATGGTTTAGTAACTGCATAGACTTTCCCTGTATGGATTAACATAGTCCCCATATTTTCAACGTTGGTTATGTTAAATTTTTTGTCTTTATCTACTATAAACAATTAAGTATCTTTGGATGTACCCTTTAAGAAATTCCAGGGTGGGATCAAAGTCTTTTCAGGCATTTGAAACATTTTGCAACACTCTATACAACACTTCTGTAGAGGTTGTGACAATTTTTCTTTCCCCCTCAACAGTATCTGACTGGCTTTCTTGGCATATCTTAATGCACTGAAATAGTATTTTTAAATCTGTGCCAATTTGAGAGGATAAAATTGATATCTCTTGTTTTGTTTTCTTTTTAGAATTATAAAATTAATAACATGCTTAAAATATCACGTTAAACAATTTGAAGGCTTATAGAACAAAATGTGAAAGTGTGTCTCCCTCAGCCTGTGCACACTCAGCTATTGTTATCAGTTTGGTGTGGATTTTCAGATTTTTCTGTAGTCATACACTTGTGTATATGTGTGATCACATGTGTGTGACTTCTGAGGTTTATTTCATGCTTAGAAAGACTTTTCCTCAAATTTATAAAATATATTGTTCAACTTTTAAGTGGCATTCTTACGGTTTTCTTTTTATCACACTTAGCTCTTTATATTGTATTTATTTTTGGTCCATTGTACAGTAGGGAACTATAACAAAGATTGTATTTCCAGCTCGGTTTGTTCTAATTACTATGGTTATATAACAGATTACCCTAAATTTTTTTTTTTTTTGAGACACAGTCTCACTTTGTTGCCCAGGCTAGAGTGAGTCCCGTGGCATCAGCCTAGCTCACAGCAACCTCAAACTCCTGGGCTCAAGCAATCCTACTGCCTCAGCCTCCCGAGTAGCTGGGACTACAGGCATGCACCACCATGCCAGGCTGATTTTTTTCTATATATATTAGTTGGCCAGTTAATTTCTATTTTTAGTAGAGACGGAGTCTTGCTCTTGCTCAGGCTGGGTTCGAACTCCTGACTTTCAGTGATCCTCCCGCCTGGGCCTCCCAGAGTGCTAGGATTACAGGCGTGAGCCACCACACTCAGCCAGATTACCCTAAAATTGAGTGGTATAAAGCAGATTATATAATCATGGTTCTTTTTTTTTTTTTTTTTTTGAGACAAAGTCTCACTTTGTTGCCCAGGCTAGAGTGAGTGCCGTGGCGTCAGCCTAGCTCACAGCAACCTCAAACTCCTGGGCTCAAGCAATCCTGCTGCCTCAGCCTCCCAAGTAGCTGGGACTACAGGCATGCGCCACCATGNCGCTCTTGCTCAGGCTGGTCTCGAACTCCTGAGCTCAAACGATCCGCCCACCTCGGCCTCCCAAAGAGCTAGGATTACAGGCTTGAGCCACCACGCCCGGCCTTTATTAAGCTTTTTGATTTCTGTATAAGTATTATAGAATTTACCTAGGATATGTGATGATTTTGATTGTTATTTAAATAGATGACTAATGCATGTAATAAATCTATATTAAAATTAAGTGTAGTATAATTGTTTATATTCACATTTTGCTGTAAAACTTTGCAAAATGTGTTCATCGGCCGGGCGCGGTGGCTCAAGCCTGTAATCCTAGCTCTCTGGGAGGCCGAGGTGGGCGGATCGTTTGAGCTCAGGAGTTCGAGACCAGCCTGAGCAAGAGCGAGACCCCATCTCTACTATAAAGAGAAAGAAATTAATTGGCCAACTAATATATATATAGAAAAAATTAGCCGGGCATGGTGGCGCATGCCTGTAGTCCCAGCTACTTGGGAGGCTGAGGCAGCAGGATTGCTTGAGCCCAGGAGTTTGAGGTTGCTGTGAGCTAGGCTGATGCCACGGCACTCACTCTAGCCTGGGCAATAAAGTGAGACTCTGTCTCCAAAAAAAAAAAAAAAATGTGTTCACCTATTACTTTAGCCTCACGTTGTTTCTTTCCATATGAAAGAGTTTTCTTAATTTATAAGTGAGATATTGATCCTAGAGTAGTTTAAGTTGATTTTGACTATTAAGTAAATAGTTATAGAACTTGGTTTCTAAATCACATATCCTTGTTTTTACCATTTAATGTAACAATTTCAGTATTGCATACA
This sequence comes from Mirza zaza, assembly GCA_008750895.1. Classification (NCBI taxonomy): domain Eukaryota; kingdom Metazoa; phylum Chordata; class Mammalia; order Primates; family Cheirogaleidae; genus Mirza; species Mirza zaza. Next base: position 7,870 of record VSMD01113532.1, read on the forward strand.
GGTTAGAAATCATACCTGATCTTGCCAATTCCTAACTCAACTCTGTAATTTATCTTTAAGTCTCTTGACTGTATTTCATGTTCCTGCTAAACAAAGCTGCTCCTGGTTCATTGAACACACACTCTGTACTCTTCTGCCATTTCTTCCTTTCTCTGAAAGGTCTGCTTGGTTTCTGTGAAACTTTTCCCAGTTCTTTTTCTGAGTTAGTTTTTTAGGTGAGTTTGTATCAGTGGAGACCTAGGCTTGTATTTTTTAATTAGTAAGTTCTTATTTACTTTTTGTTGGTGGCGCTCCTTGTTTTTTAAGCAGAGCAGTTCTAGATTTCAGCTTATTGTACTGTGTACTTGCTAAATATTTCTAATACTGTTTTGAATAATCTGATTTATACTTTCTTATCCCTTCTACCTCTTTTGTCTTCTAACTCACAGCTACCAAGTCCTAAATATTTCTTGACTCTCTCCACTTCTACTGTCACACCCTAAACTGTCATGATCTTCTGGATTGCTATGAACTTCTTAAAACTTGACTCCCTTTTTCTCGCAACTTTTACGGTTTTTCCTGTCTGTTTTCCATTCTGCAGCAAGAATGATATTTGAAAGCAGCAGAGGGCCTGTCCACAATAGAGTAAAGAAACAGTTCTGAACTAATCAGTAGACATTCATATCTGCTTTCTGTCCTCGCTGTCAAGCATCTGTGTGGTGCGAGACTGGGGAGGGTTGCATATCAAACGTGTTCGATGTTGGCTGTCATGTTCTTTTGTAGTGCACTGGCATCCCAACTTCTTTCTAGTATTTGTTTCTTTCCTTCTCTTTCCTTGATTCCCCCTTTCCTTCTGCCCCCCCCTCCCCCTCTACCCTTTTCCATAACCTTCTCAGCTCAAACATAGGCTTATACTCAAGTCTGGCCGTTTGTTTTAAATCTTGTTACTTTGATATAGAAAATTAATATGTTTTTCTCCCCCTTTGTATATGGAAATAGCAATAGTGTGTTACTTCTTGTACAATTTAGTAATATTACTACTATTGTACTGTAGTTTTTGCATATGCAGCACATTCTTATTTGATTTTTAGAACATATTGTCTCACCTTAAAGATTGTATTACCTTCTCCAAAGGGGACTGAAGTTCTGAGAAAAAGGGCTCCTTTCTTCTATTTAATTATGGAAAATTTCTAAACTTAACATAGAGAATAATGTAATGAACTCCCATGTACCCATTACCCAACTTCAACTAATCTTATTTTATCTGGATTCCACCTTACTTCCCCACTGTGGCCCCCCACCCCCGCCCCATTATTTTGAAATAAATACCATTATTTTGTATGTAAATACTTTAGTAAAAATGACCTTTACAAGCGCACAAAAATAGCTATTGACAGAGTCAGAACTTGAATTTGGGAGTCACTGATGTACTTGTAGCCCTTGCTTGTTCGATATTGAGCTGCAACACAAGCCACAAAGTTTTGAGAAAAAAATCCTAGTTTTAGTTTATTGAACAAGTGATAATATTATAGGATAGTAAAGGAACATTACCTCCAGTTCTATTACCCTAAAATGAAAGTAGTAATTTTCATTACTTTATAATGGTACCTTATAGTTCTAATGTCTGTCTCATCCATATGTGTGGTTATTTTTAGTGGAAGTAATTTTACCAAGTGCTTGTTTTTTTTTTCCTAGAGTTTATTTACTTTTTGTTCCTTAAGGGGGAAAAAACCCCACCACAGTGTATTATTTTCCTTTAAATAGGGAAACTTTCTTGCCAATTATTTTCTAAAGTTTATTGTTAATGGGAAAAAAGTTATCAATACCTAGGAGTAAATTCTTAGGTTAATTGATAGTTTGTTTCCATGGTATCATGAGGATAAAATTATCTTTTGTTTTGGAGTAATTGTTCAAGTAGATAATAGGTTAAAATTCTTCCAAAGATTTCTGAGGTTGTGTAGTTTGAAACATCTACTTGGTGGTAAAGGAATCTTCTTTCTCTGCATTGAACCTAAGTTTCAGTTTGTAGATGAGAGCAAAGAGCTACTCTGAGTTACATTCTTACTTATGAAAAAGGGAGGAGAGATAAAATGTTTAGTTTATAATTTGTACTGATTAAAATATTTGAGATCTATTATCTTGAAGCTGTATGTGGTATATTTGAAATGTTATTTCTTCCCAATTTATTAAAATACTCTGTAAAATGTACTGTTCTTATTTCCCCCACAGAGAATAATATTTAAATAAATTATATTTGTAATTAATGTAAGTATGTATCTTTATTTTAATAGGCATCAAGCATGATGGAACCATGTGTGATACCTGCCGCCAGCAACCAATCATTGGCATTCGATGGAAATGTGCAGAGTGTACAAATTATGATTTGTGCACAGTGTGTTATCATGGAGATAAACATCATTTAAGACATCGCTTTTACAGAATTACCACACCAGGAAGTGAGAGGTAAGGGAAATAATGTTTTTCTTCAGTTGTGATTCCTTGTTTGTATTTGTTTTATACTATTGAGCCTTGAAAATAGGATGCGCAAATAGCTTTTGACAGTTAGTTTAGAATCAGAAAGTAGCAGATAGCAGGCTAGAAGTACTGTGTTTCCCCGAAAATAAGACCTGCCCATAAAATAAGCCCTAGCAGGATTTCTAAGCATTTGCTCAATATAAGCCCTACCCCGAAAATAAGACCTAGTGATGGGCATGGCTACGCAGCGTATCTGCACAACCCATGCATTTCGTTGTGGAGCAGTAAAGACGATGAGTAGCCCTTCTCATCTGCCCCATGAAAGCTCTATTGCTCGACATGAGAGATTGGGGCCAATGGTTCTAATGGAAATAGAGTCGTAAGAAATTCAGGATGGAATTCGGGGTTTGGAGAGTTATGATGTTTCAGAAGAAGACGACTTTACTATATTCAAATAAATGTAGATTGTTGTACCATACTTAAAAACAATAACACATTCCCTGAAAATAAGCCCTAGGTTGTCTTCTTGAGCAAAAATAAATATAAAACTCTGTCTTATTATTTTCAGGGAAACACGGTAGACCAAGTGTGCTATAAAATGAGAGAGTAGCTCTGTGAAGGTGGAATTGTATGTATTTTTCCAAGGTGATCTTGGATTCTTTCTCTAGCTTGGGCACTTAGCACTACTCTGTTTGGAAATGCAAGGGCAGCCCAATTATTTTCTATTCTGTTAATTGCTACCAGATGAACACTAGGGCCCATTGATTGAGTCAGTAGGCATTTATTAAGACTACATGGCAGCTGCTATGTTTGTGGACATTTCATAATAAATAAAATACATAGTACTCCTTCTCCCCCACACTCCCCCCATAATAGTCTTAATGTGTTTAAAAGTTAAAGGAAATACTGGGTCAGTGATTATCATGTGATATTTTGGACTATGGTAGAGATATATATTAAGTGTCTTAGGAGCAATGAGAGAGTATTCATTGTTAATGGGTGCAGAGTTTTAGCTGGTGGAATCTTCTCTTGTAGAAATGGATAATACATAGGAGCAAGAATCCAACCAGTCTTAGGGAGACAGCTAGGAGGAGTAGTATTAATAGATAAATAGATTTTAGAGTTAGACTGTATTGGTGTAAATCATGGTCCTGCCATTTATTAACTGAGTAGTTTTGAACAAGTTGTTTATTTTGTCTTTTGCTTATACTTAAAGTTAGGGAATACAGACATTCTGGAAATGAATAGATGAACAATGAGATAAAATTAGAAAAACAAAACCCCTCAACTTTTCCGATTGTATGAATGAAAAAGATACATAAGAGTAAGTGATAGATGGCCTTGGAGAACCAAGCTGGCCCAGCTAGTTGAGTGTGGAATCTTTTTCAGGCTTCATAATCTTCAGTCAGTATGCGATACTTTGGTGACAGTTTAGTGTAGGTCATATCCTGGCCACAGATGTATTTTACTGGCATACAGATTACTCTAAATTTTTGAATAATTGCTAACTTTTTAAAATCAGGTGATTTCACACAAAAGTCTAAGTTTATGGATTTTTAAACTCCTGCCAGAAGCACTCAACACTAGACTTACATTTTTTTTTTTTTGAGACAGAGTCTCACTTTATTGCCCAGGCTAGAGTGAGTGCCGTGGCGTCAGCCTAGCTCACAGCAACCTCAAACTCCTGGGCTCAAGCAATCCTGCTGCCTCAGCTTCCCAAGCAACTGGGACTAGAGGCATGCGCCACCATGCCCGGCTAATTTTTTTTATATATATTAGTTGGCCAATTAATTTCTTTCCGTTTATAGTAGAGATGAGGTCTCGCTGTTGCTCAGGCTGGTCTCGAACTCCTGAGCTCAAATGATCTGCACACCTCGGCCTCCCAGAGAGCTAGGATTACAGGCGTGAGCTACCTCGCCCGGCCTTTTTTTTTTTTGAGACAGGGTCTCTCTGTTGCCCCTGGCTGGAGTGCAGTGGTGTCATCATAGCTCACTGCAACTTCAAAACTCCTGGGCTCAAGTGATCTTCCTGCCTCAGCCTCCCCAGTAGCTGGGACTACAGGCATAAGCCACTATACCCAGCTAATTTTTCTATTTTTTTGTAGAGTGGGGTCTTATTCTTGGTCAGGCTGGTCCTGAACTCCTGACCTCAAGCAGTCCTCCCACCTCGGCCTCCCAAAGTGCTTAGGATTACAGGTTTGAGCCCCCATGCCTGGCCTACATTTGTTCTTGGCAACAGTTGTCTGAAGAAGAGGAGTAAACACCCACACCCTTTAAAACAGATCATGCTCTTGAATTGATCTAAGTTCTTATCACCTCCTATTGTCTTCCTAAGTCTGAGGTCAAGTGCCATCTGCCATTTGTCATTGTAGTGCTATTTTTCTTAGGCCTTCATTTATATTACTTGCCTAGCAGCTTTAAGGATTTGAGTTTGCCACCTCAACAATAGTAAAAAGTATAGTGATACCCTGAAATGCTTAGACTGGGTTGACTATTGACTCTTATTACTTTTTAACTTTGTGACTTTGGGCAAATTACTTCTGTGAGACTCAGTTTCCTTATTTGTAAAATGGGTAACATCAGTACCTTTCTCTTAATCATAATACTTTACACTGGTGTAAGTGCTTTTACATATAGTAAAAGCTCTATCAATATTAGCGCTTCTGTTATTAATACAATTACTACTGTTGTCATAATCACCTGTGGAATGTACAGGGTATTTCTGTGTCATGCTACTAATATTATGATAATAACCAGAACAATGAAGGATCTCTTCTATTTTCAAAATAACCTTTTTATAATTTGTTTTAAAAAATAAATTAGTTACCCATTTTTATATAAATTTGAAAATAAATAATTTTATATTTTTAGGGTTCTGTTAGAGTCTCGTAGAAAATCTAAGAAGATTACAGCCAGAGGAATCTTTGCAGGTGCCAGAGTAGTACGAGGAGTGGACTGGCAGTGGGAAGATCAGGATGGCGGAAATGGACGTAGGGGAAAGGTACAGTGTTTTTCTTAGTTCGTCATGTGTTCTAAAATACTGTACGTTCAGAAGTTTTTTATTAGTACCACAAATGAATTTCTTGGCCCATTTTTGTCTATGCCAATGACAGTTTTAAACATTTTTGTTTCTCTTTTTTTTTCCTGGAAGAAAAAAGTGTTTCTGCTTTTTTGTAAGCAATGGTGTTCCTTGAGAAGGTTGTTAGGTAGGTTTTACCTTTCTACCCTCAGGCTTTTTTTATATTGTCATTTTTTTGCCCAGATTGCCTTTCTGAACACCCTGTTTGGACCATTCCTCCCTAAGCAGTATCTCATGTTCTTGACTTTCTTACTATTAAAAGTTCATCCCAGGCCGGGCGTGGTGGCTCATGCCTGTAATCCTAGCACTCTGGGAGGCCAAGGCGGGTGGATTGCTCGAGGTCAGGAGTTTGAAACCAGCCTGAGCAAGAGCGAGACCCTGTCTCTACTATAAATAGAAAGAAATTGGGGGGAGGGGGGCGGGTATATACATACATAATGAGTGAGATGTGCACCATCTGGGGGATGGTCATGCTGGAAACTCAGACTTGTGGGGGGAGGGGAGAAAGGGCATTTATTGAAACCTTAAAATCTGTACCCCTATAATATGCCAAAATTAAAAAAATAAATAAAATTAAAAAAAAAAGAAATTAATTGGCCAACTAATATATATATAAAAAAAAATTAGCCAAGCATGGTGGCACATGCCTGTAGTCCCAGCTACTCAGGAGGCTGAGGCAGAAGGATTGCTTGAGCCCAGGAGTTTGAGGTTGCTGTGAGATCGGCTGATGCCACGGCACTTACTCT
>VSMD01113534.1:0-40556 GCA_008750895.1 Mirza zaza
GTATATGTATACCATGGAGTACTATTCAGCTCTAAGAAACAACGGTGATATAGCACATCTTATATTTTCCTGGTTAGAGCTGGAACCCATACTACTAAGTGAAGTTTCCCAAGAATGGAAAAACAAGCAGCACATGTACTCACCAGCAAACTGGTATTAGCTGAGCAGCACCTAAGTGGACAGATAGGTACTACAGTAATAGGGTATTGGGCAGGGGGGAGGGGGGAGGAGGCGGGTATATATATACATAATGAGTGAGATGTGCACCATCTGGGGGATGGTCATGCTGGAGACTCAGACTTGTGGGGGGAGGGGGGAAAGGGCATTTATTTAAACCTTAAAATCTGTATCCCCATAATATGCTGAAATAAAAAAAAAAGATCTCAATTTCCTTAGTGAATTTTTGTTCCAAGTCCTGGATTATTTTGTGGTTTCTTTGTGTTGGTTATCCATTTTTTCTTGCCATCCAATTTTGGAATTCTTCTTCTGTCATTTTAGTGTTTTGGGTTTGGTTAATATCCATTACTTGAGAGCTGGTGTATCTCTTTGGGGGAGTGTTTTCGGTTTGATTCTTCATAGTTCCAGAATTCTTTCACTGAGCCCTCCCCATCTAGATTTTTTTGTGCGATAGGTAACAGACTCTGTGTATGCACTATTTCTGTGAGTCATATAAGAAGGAGGCAACTTGGGTGTCCTCTCTTCTATGGTTTCTTGATCTGCCACTGGGGGAAGCTCTTCCACCACACTTGGGAGGCTACCCCTGATGGGAGGGGTTACTTGTGCCCACTTGCGGGCAATTTGTTCCTTGACCACGGCCCTGACTGTTGGCTGCTGACCAGGGGAGGGATCCAGCCCCAGTGTTTTGATCAGCTGGGTGACCTAAACTGGTCTGGATGGCAAAGTCATTTGGCTGTCAGCTATTGACCTGTGCACAGGCCCAGTGGATTCACCCTGGATCAGGGGGAGAGTGGCTTTTCTTGTCTCACCCTGCCTCAAGGGGTGGATCCTACCACTTTCAATGTGAAAGATGCAGGCTGGGGGGAGGGGGTAGCATCCCAGTCTGCCCTGCACCCCAGTGCCCCAGTGGTTATAACTCCCTTTGGTGTTAGCCTCCTCAGTACTAGAGTTCAGAGTTCATTGATTGATCCAGGCCTGGCCAGCCAATGGCAGATTATGAAAGGGCGGAATTTGTCAGGAGAGTCTCTAGGCTGGGGGAGGGGATCTGCCCGCCACTCCATATCGCACCACGGCAGCTGGGCTGTGGACCCCTTCAATGGTGACTGCTTGCCCACTCACAGGGTACCAGCACTGGGGGTGATTGTTTAGGAGGAGGCAGGTGCCGGATTGGGGATCTGGGTCATCAGGACACCCCGCTGCCTCCTCTATGCCGCCTTTCCACCGACTCACTCCTGTTCAGCCATAGGTCTCGCTCTTACTGACCTGCCCTGGGCGGGCCTAATCGCCCGAGGCGGTTCCAGCTTAGCATTCCAGACTTAGTGAACAGCTCTGTAGGCCCGGCCTGCTGGTTACCAGAGGCAAAACATCTAACTGCCTACCCTATCAGCTCAGTCCGGTTTCCTCCCCATTTGGGGATGGGGGTTCACAGTGCTCTCTGCTAATGACCGCACTCTACAGCACCCACTTCTCCTGCCGCAATTTCACACCAACTTCAGACAGGTCCCCTGCTGGGTGGGTGTGGAGGTCAATGGGGAAGCAAAGAAGTACTCCTGGGGGTCTGATCCCACTTCACCCCCTGGCCTGGAGAGCTGGCGCTCTCCCACGCTCTATGCCCTATTGTTTGTTTTGCACTCTCCAGAGAACCTGATCTTATCTCCCAACCACCTTTTTTTTTTCCATTTTTGAGAGTCCCATGCTGAACCTCTGCCAATTCACAATACTGTTCTCGTGGGAGAGATCCACTCATGTGTAGGAGACCAAGATCTATACCTCTTTCTCTGGGAGCAGGAATCCAGGGGGTTACCTTTCCTCTGCCATTTTTTTCTTCCCTGAAATATATTTTAGGCTTCTTTTTGGTGGTTTTCAACTTTATCTTCAATTTCATTCATCTTATTTAGCATCCATATTCTGAATTCCATTTCTGTCATTTCAATAATTTCCTTGTAGTTGGAGTTCTCTGCTGTAGCTCCATTGTGATCTCTTGGGGGGTGAAAATCTGTTTGGAGTTTTCATGTTGCCATGGTTCTTTTGCTGGTTTCTTCCCATCTGTGACCTCTTTTCTCCATTCAGGGCTAATAGGTTTGCAGGACTCCTGTTACTTGCTGGGAACTCTCCAGATAGTTGTAGGATGTTCGAATTGGGAGCTGGGTGAGGCTCTCTCACTGAAGCCGGTGTTGTGGGGATTGCTCTACCCAGGGTCTCCTCACAGAGGTAACTGCAGCAGCTGCATGAGGTTGTCGTGTGTTCCCGGGTTGTGGGCATTTGCTCAAAATGGGTCACAGTGTGCTGGCAGCTTGAGGCTGAAGGGTCCATGGCAGGGCATTGTACTTTGGAGCAGTCCTAGCCCTGCTCCAATGGTGGAGACTCTGGAATGGGGCATTGGGGTCTAGGTGCAGTGCTGGAAACTTGGGGATGGTATCACAGGCCTGGCAGGAGGCAGAGCCTCAGATTCTGAAGTCAGCCTCAGAGCTGGGGCTGGGGAGGAGCTGGAAGCAGAGCTTCTAGCAGGGCCTCTGAGCCTGAAGCAGGGCCGTGAAGATGGTGGAGCTGATCTAACCTGTAAGGCAGGGTCAGGACCAAGCAGGCAGGAGGCAGATGGGTCCAGGGGGTTGGAATCTGGGCGAGAAAGTGGCAGGCTGCTTCATAAGCACAGGGGCCCTCTGGATGCCAGGTCAGGTGGGCAGTGGTCAGCTCCGGTCATCCGGGGACCTTAGAACTCTCCACGCCCCACTCAGGACCTGCTGAAGGGGTTGCCCAAAGCCTCTCAGTTCAGAGCCTGCTGTACCCTGGTGTGAGAGCCTCCAAGCTGGTCTGGGGAGGGGCTGGAAGAAAAGACTCTGAGCAGGGCCTCTGAGCCAGAAGCAGGGCTGTGCAGATGGCTGGCTCATCTAATCTGGAAGGTGGGTATAGCTATTTTGAAATATAAAACACACTACAACCAACTGTAGCCACCAAGCTGCACAAAAGACCACCAGAACCTCTCCTAACTGACTTTGTACCTGTTGACCAGCGTCTACCATTTCCCTGTCCCCCTCCCACCAGCCTGTGGTAACCATTGTTTCTAATTCTGCTTTTTCTCCCCTTCTCCCACTACATTTCTCCACCCTTCTGTTTCCTGCATTTTCTGTGTTTCCCTTTTTCTATTTTCTTCCCTATGTCTTTTTCCCTCACTCCTCTTTCTTTCTCCCAAATACTCTTTTGCACCTTTCTTGGTTCCTCTTTCTCCCATTTTTGATATTTTTCTTTCCTCTCATTGTTTTTGCTCCTTTGTTTTTCTCTCCTATCTTATTAAACCCTACTCTTTCCTCTGTATTTCTCCATTCATATTTCACTTTCATTTCTCCTCTTCCTCCTGCTTCAAATCTGTCTTATGTATTTCTCTTTCTATGGCTCCTCCCTTATTCTCCTGTCTGCATTATTTCCCTCTCTCTCTCATTCTCTCTCTTCCCTACACACCCCTTCCTTTTAATCTCACTGTTTAAGTGTCCTCTCCTATCCCCTTATATGTTTCCCACCTCCTTCTCTTTCTGTTTCTTACCTTCTTTCTATATTCTTTTCTCCATTTTTCTTCCCTCTCTTTTTGTGTCTTTACAAGTGGTCCCTATGTTTTGTTTGCACTCCTCTCTCTGTTAAATACCTTCTATCTGTTTCCTCATTTGTGCTGAAAATATTCTCAAAAGAAAAATTGTATATAGTCTTAAATTTCCAAACAAATATCCTTTAAACCTGGAAAGTGGAAAATAGAAAGTCAAATAAATGCATGTAAAAATAAATAAGAAAAGAAATGTCCCCAATATCAAACACCTTGTCAAAGAGAAATGCTCTTAAACCTCTCATGTGAGCAATGGGAGTACTAGGTGTACAAGATTACATGCATGCACTATAACAGATACACACACAAATATGAACACACAAAAACATTTACCCATAGATTTACACATATACAAACACAAGTGTAAATTCAAACATACATACAGATGTTCACAAACCTATACACACTGAGCCACACACATACACACAGAGATATAAATATACACAACACACATACACACATAGACAATTCACTACATTAAGAAATGTTCTTAATATAAAGCAAGTGATACTCGAATGTTTATAGCAGCACAATTCACAATTGCAAAGATGTGGAAACAAGCAAGTGCCCATCAATACATGAGTGGATAAATAAAATGTGGTATATGTACACCCTAGAGTAATATTCAGCTATAAGAAACAATGGTGATATAGCACCTCTCATATTTTCCTGGATAGAGCTGGAATCCATTCTATTAAGTGAAGTATCCCTAGAATGGAAAAATAGGAACCACATGTACTCACCAGCAAATTGGTTTCACTGATCAACATCTAAGTGGACACATAGGAATAACATTTATTGGGTGGCAGGCAGATGGGAGGAGGGAAAGGGGATGGGTATATAAATACATAATGAGTGCAATGTGCACCACCTGGAGGACGGACACGCTAGAAGCTCTGATTCACGGGGGGGGGGGGCAGCACACACAACCTAACATTTGTAACCGCACAATATGTTGAGATAAACAAAAAAAGGAACCAAAAAATAAAGTTGAAAAATCTAAGTATGATAAAGAGCATTATATAATTATTAATATGAATTTATGATTTATAGTGAATATATTAAATATGATAAAATTGTGTATAAAATGCCTGTACTCTGAATATTATAAACAATACAAAGAGAATATGAATGGAACTGACTCACAAAAACTAAAATTGGATACTATGTTATAATTTTTAAGATTTCAATGTATACATTTGACAGGAATGTAAAGGCATGGGTTAAGTAATACAAACAGTAGTTAGAAAACAAGTATATTTTTTGTGATTTATGCATGGATCACTTGTAATAGTTTACTCATATTCATAAAATAACTAATAATAAAATTTTTAGTGCAGGGTAATATATGAAATTATAATATATTTATATTTTCATCATGCTAAAACAACACTAAATGAAAGGAAAGTGCATATATACTTCAAATACTATACAAAAGAAAAGTGAGTTAAAACAAATACAAGATGGCTAAACAAAATTTAAAAAGTGAAATGCAAAGGATATAAAACAACAAAGTGAAATAATTATACATGTACAAAATTATGGTATTAAAAAAGTTAAAGAAATCGGCCCGGGCACGGTGGCTCACGACTATAATCCTAGCACTCTGGGAGGCCGAGGCAGGGCGATTGCTCAAGGTCAGGAGTTCGAAACCAGCCTGAGCAAGAGTGAGACTCCCGTCTCTACTAAAAATAGAAAGAAATTAATTGGCCAACTATTATATATTGAAAAACTTAGCCGGGGATGGTGGCGCATGCCTGTAGTCCCAGCTACTCGGGAGGCTGAGGCAGAAGGATCACTTAAGCCCAGGAGTTTGAGGCTGCTGTGAGCTAGGCTGACGCCATGGCACCCTAGCCTGGCCAACAGAGTGAGACTCTGTCTCAGAAAAAACCAAAAACAAAACCAAAAGTTAAAGAAATTGATTGACTTTTATTTAAGTAGCTGCTGCCTCCTACACATGCTTTTCTGCACGTCCTAGGTGTCTGCTCCGTTCCACCTGCCTCCTTCCTGGTGCCTGAGAGGCCCGCTGTGCTCAGGGTCACTGGTGAGCTCCCGCTTCTCCCTTCTTGCCTTTATAACCCTGTGAGAAATACTCAGAAACTTAGGGAAATTTATCCTGACAGAGGAAAGAGGCTGCCTGACAAGGACAGAGCCAAAGAGAGTTTTATTGTAGAAAATAGTTCAGCTTGGGCAGCTCCTCCCAAAGAGACTGGTTGGAAATTGGACCATGGAAGTAGAGGAAGCACAGACAGCAAGGAGCACCTCAGGACAGACCGTGCAGAGAGATCTCAGAGCCACCAAATTAGAGAGAAGCAGCTTCTATGCAGAGACCACCCCTACCCCTATGCCACCTCCTGGAATTAAACTTTGCAAATTTAAATGTAAAACTCTGCATATTTGCTTACTCATAAGGCAGATTACTTTTTAGTTATTAGAAGGTGTGTTCCTTATTTTATCCAAATTCAGAGATGAGGCACCTATAGGTATATTTTACCCACAGATTCAGCCAAGGGTCTGAGACATGGACTGAATTCTTAAGAAGACGGTCACAAACCATGTATAAGACTAATACATTTCACCACACGCAATACATACGAAAGCCTGTGGAGAACAGAGGAGGAGTTAGAGAGTTTCTGCAGAGAACACCCGGAGTGCTGTGACTTCCAGTCTTAACACAGGGCGGGCTCTGTGTTGTTTTCCCTTCAAATCATACAGGGGCCACTTAAATAAGACAGGAAAAGAGTTGGGTATGTGTCCCCTGCATTTTGGGGAAACGCAATGGGGGTGTTTTACTCCTCTGAGAAATGTATAGGACAAGAGGCTGCCTGAATTAGCCCCCAACTGAAAGAGCAGAGTAACCGCAGTCCTGGAATTTTCCAGCACAGACAAGTACTATTTCCTATGGATGAAGATTGCCCACACTGGAGAGCTCCCATTGGTCTTAGATCTTGTCTAGCCTGCCCACTTGTAGGGTTTAACTGACAACAGTTTCTCTCCCCTAGAGGCTCTGCCCATCATTTGCCTGTGGTCTGTCACACATGGTTCACCTGTGAATAAATACAGGGACAGGTGTATCTCAGACTCTCCAGGCACTCGCAGACTGAGCTCCTATCTCAATCGTATGCTGTGTCTTTGCTCCTGGTGAGGCCCTGGCTGCAGCTTTCCAAACACTCTATCCTCCCTACTCTCCCTCCAGCTCTAAGTGTGGGAGCTGCATCTGACAGAGCCAATCTCTGTGTTGACACAACATTCCCTCTAAGAGAAGCACACAAAGTATATTCTAAAGTATGTTTAGAAAGGTACAAGTAATAGGTACATATATTATAAATAAGGCATTTTTAACATAATAAACTAGCTGTAAAAATTTTCTTAAAGAACTTTTATTATGAATATATAATTGTATAACAGGCATTATATAAATGTAGTCTATAAAAGTATAATTTACATGAAGTAAAATTCAAGCCTTTTAGATGTACGGTTCTATGAGTTTTGACAAATGTTTACAATTGTGTAACCATCGCTTCAGTGCAGAAACTGAGATTTTTCCATCAACAGAAAGATTTCCCTCCTGCCTAAAGTCCCTATCTTCCCCCAGCTCATACCATGGACACTTCTGATTTGACTTCCGTCACTATATTTCAGTTTTTTTGGGAATATCCTATGAATGCAATCATATGATATATAACGTTTTGACACTAGTTTTTCTTGCTCAGCTTAATGCCTTTGATATTCTACCAAGGTGTTATATGTATCATTAGCTCACCTTTCCTATCACTGAGTGTCATTCTATTATATGGTTTTGCCACAAATTTTCTCCATTCGTTAGTTGTCAGACATTTCAGTCTTTTCCAGCTTTGGCAATTATACTATAATGCTATAAAAGTTCTACACCTGTCTTTTATTGGTGATGAAAAATTTTTATCCTTATGCCGAAATACCTGACTTATCCTGAAACTTGCATCCTTTGAAATCATTTAATCTTTAGATTAAAATTTTAGATTCCACATTAAACGAGGTAACAGAGTCTTGCAAAACTCTTTGGATTGTAGAAAACAAAACATCTGAGGATGAATGAAATATCACAAAACCCCCAAAATTGAAATTTTTTGCAGCTTTAAACATTTACCAAGAATAGAGACTAGTGATGGTACTGAAATAGTCCCCATGTTAACTTTTGGCATCTCTTCCGTATTCACACTCTGGAGAGAATGATGATGGCACAGAGAAAAACTTTGAATTAATGAGAAGGATGACATTGTTACATTGGTACTTGGCCAGCAGCAGGACTCAGCTTGAGGGTTGAGGTTAATGCAAATACATAGTATGCATATTAAAACTTTACTTAGTGCCTAACAAATCATAGATTTCACAATGCCCTCTGGCAGTTGTATCTCACAAAATGGATTTTAAAGGACAGAGGAAAATTACTTAGCTTTCCAAATGTATCTCTGTATTATCCCTGTCCAGCATTTTACACATACAACTAAGAATTTAAAACAACATCTTTCAACAGCTAATACTTTTTCATAAACTCTGTGAGCAGTACAAATTATGGTTATTTTGAAAATGCAGGTACCTCAAATGCCATATTAGTTAACAAATACACATAAACAAGGGGGAAGAACCCTGTGGTACTACTGGATTAGAGTTAGACATAAGTATAAACTCATTTCTAGATAGACGGATAATTAGCTATTATAGACATATGTACAAATGTGTATTTTCTTGAGTAACACTAGTGACATACAGTGCAATGAGTGCTCAGTACCTATATCTTGGTTGCTAATACAATCATCTAATAAAAGGCTTCTTGGAGAACTATCTGATTCTAGGTTTGGGCTAGAAAAAATACTAGATATGCTGGGAGCATTTCGCACTAGAAGAAAGCGGGAAAGTTTTTTCAAATTGAAGACTATCAAAGGAACAGAAGAGTCAATCTGGTAGAGCTCCAAATGGCCAAAGCTGTGACAATCTGAGGAAAAAAATATTATCATAGTTTTTATTACAATACACAATATAAAATCAACATACATGATTTTATATGGATATGATTAAATATTCAAGTAAACACATGAAGGAGAAGAGACAAATCTTTCAGATAGAAGAATGTCATATACAACATGTATATACCCCTCTTTCCAGTAGGTAGAGATTAATTCAGCTACCTTGAATCCTTTGTGTGGGGGCTGGACTTCGTGATTCCCATCCAAACAAAGGAGGATAAAAATGGACACATTATAAGTTTATGAAAAACACCACCTCAACCAAATGATCAAGTTTGACATCATCAGTGACAAACAACGTTAATTGTATATAATCCCTGATGTGACATGACATGATGAGATGAGATATTCTAAAAACCTACAAACCCAGTCTAATCATGAGAAAATCATCAGACAGCCCTAACTACACAGATAGTCTAAAGAGTATGGACCAGTTCTCCTCAAACCTTCCAAAGTCATGAAAAAGTGGAAAAGGCTGAGAAACTATAACAGAGAGGAGAATAGGGAGATATGATGACTAAATGTAATGTGGTATTCTGGATTGGATCCTGGAATAGAAAAAAGACATTCATGCTAAAAGGCAAATGATCTCAAGTTTGGCTCATAGTAACGTATGCCAATGTTGGTTTCTTAGTTTTGTAAAATATACCATAGTAAGGTAAGATGTTAACATCAAGAGAAATGATAATAGCTATTGGATGTATGAGGACACTTTTTTCTATCTTTGCCACATTTCTGCAGACATAAATTTATTCTAAAATAAAATTGACCTTAAGAATTGCAACTATTTATAAATTAATTACATAGTGTTACCAGAAATTATTCACTATGTTTGAGTTACTATGAACATTTTTCTTTGGAATGTGTCCATCTGGCTCCTTTGGTGATTTCAAAAGCAATAAAACTCCTAAATAAACAAATTCATGTCTTTGGCCTGAAAATTGGTACTACTATATGAATCTAAGATTGATAAAAGTTTCTTCCATAGAAATTGCTTCTTAAAATTGGAAATGCAAGAGAATATCCTAAACCTGTTTTGTTTTGTTTTCTAACAGAGCCAATTGGCATCAAGGTTTAATGAGAACAACCTACTTTTAAACATCACCCAAATCCATTCAATTTGATCTCAGAAAGGAAATGTCTATTTAATGCTGGATTCCTATCTGGACACTTTTTAAATCTCAACTGACACATTTTCGTGTTTTTCTTTGTCTCCTGCAGTTCATTATTTCAGTGTTTAACTGAAAATATTTTAATATGCTAGTCTTTCACCCTAAGCTTCATCACATCTCAAATTATCATATTTGTCCTAGGATATAAGGTAGATTCTATATTAACATGGCCTCAAATGTTTGTAATAAATAAAACCATTTTCCTTATAGCTTCACCTCCAGGCAACTACACATTCCACCTCAGTTTTCTGAAGGGCCATATATAATGCTATGCCATTTTTATTGAACTGTCCTTAAGAACTTGGGTACCATTAAATCATAAGAAAGTTTAATGTATTATATTAAAAGATACATATTAGAAGACATTTTCAGTATCTCTACATTATTTCAGGAATTACTTAGTGGAATCTGTGAATGCACGGAAAAATACACAATTTACATTTTTCTGATGGGATGAGGAAATTGTACATTTCTTCGAGTGTACACGAACAAGAGTGTGCATAAACAAGGGTCAATAGTTGAAAGAATAAAGGGACTGACAGTTGGGAAACATGCACTGATTAAGGTAGATATGTCTTCACCAGCCAATGAGTAGTCTTATCAAAAAAATAAAAATACAGAAGAAAAAATGGCAGAATAAAGGTAACCGCCTGGATTGCTACTCCAAGAGAAAGAGGCATGGATCTCAGTTTCATACACATGAGTGGATCTCTCCCCCACAAGAACAGCGCTGTGAAGCAGCTGAGATTCAGCACAGACACACAAAACAGGAAAAACGAGGGGAATGGGAGATAAGATCACAATCTCTGGAGAGTGCAAAACAAACAATAGGGCATAGAGCATGGGAGGGCACCAGCTCACCAGGCCAGGGGGTGAAGTGGGATCAGACCAACAAGAGAACTTCTTGGTTCCCCACTGACCTCCAGACCCACTTAGACAGGGACCTGCCTGAAGTGGGTGCAAAATTGTGGCAGGAGGCTTAGGGCTCTGTGGAGACAGGACAATTGTGGGAAGCACCTTGAACTCCCCGGAGCTCTGTGCCAGGATGGGATTCGGTCTGGGAGGGAGAGGGATTCGGTCTGAACTGCCGTGGGAAGTAGTTAGGAGACAGTTAAATTACCTCTGGCACCTAGTGGGTCCAGAACTACACAGGTGTTCACTAAGGCGGGGGCTCTAAACTGGAACCTCCTCGGGGGAATAGGGCCACTCAGGGTGGGTCAGTAAGAGCAAGAGCTATGGCCGAACTGCCGTGAGACTGTGGGAGGGAGACATAAAAGTGACAACGGGGCGTCCTGATGATCCAGTTCCCCAATCTGGCACCTGCCATCTCCTGAACAGTCACCCCCAGTGCAGGCGCTCTGTGGACAGGTGGGTGGTGGCCACTGTTGGGGTCCACAGCCCAGATGCCATGGTGTGACACAGTATGCCGGGCAGATCCCTCCCCTCAGCCCAGAGACTCTAGGGACAAGCTCCGCCCTTACACAATATATGATCAACTAGCCAGGCCTGACTTGATGGATGAACTCTGAACACTTCCCTAGGAGTGAGGAGACTAACATACAGCCACTGGGGCATTGGGGCACCAGGGAGACTGGGGAACTACCCCCTAGCCAGCATCTTTCCCACAGAAAGTGGAAGGCTTCACTCCTGGAGGTAGGGTGAGACAAGAAAAGCCACTTTCCCTCTGCGACTAGGGTGAATCTGCTGAGCCTTGGCACAGAACAATAGCTGACCACCCAATGACTTTTCTCTTCAGACTGGATTGGGTCACCCAGTAGATCAAAACATTGGTGCTGGATCTCCTCCCCTGGTCAGCTGTTAACATGGAACTACATGGAACAAATCCCTTGCAATTGGCCATAATAAGCTCCACAAGTAACCCCTACCATGAGGAGTAGCATCTCAACTGTGGTGGAAGAGTTCCCCCCAGGGGCAGATCAAGAAACCATAGAAGTGAAAAAAACAAAGGTTGATCCAGATGGGGAGGGCACAGCTAAAGAATTCTGGAAGTATGAAGAATCAAACGGAATGCACTGCCCTAGAGAGGTACACCAGCTCTCAAGCAATGGATATTAACCAAACTCAGAACTCTACAATGACAGAAGAATTTCAAACATGGATTGTAAGAAAGCTTAATGGTATGCAAGAAAAAATGGATAACCAACACAAAGAAACCACAAAAATCCAGGATTTGGAAGAAAAATTCACTAAAGAAACTGAAATTTTAAAGAAAAATCAAACTGAACTTCTGAAAATGAAGAATCTATTCAGGGAACTACAAAACAGAGTGGAAAACATCAAAAACAGGGTAGACCAACCAAAGGAAGAATCTCGGAGATTGAGGATAACACCTACAAATCAAATAAGTTAGTCACAAAGATAGAGCAAAACAATAAGAAACAAGAACAAAGCTTACAAGAATTGTGGGATTATATGAAGAAACATAACCTGAGGGTGTTATGGATTCTGGAAGTGGAAGAAGAAAAAATGCAAGGATTAGATCAGCTATTTGAAGACATAAAATTGAGGAAAATTTCCCAGGCCTTCCTAAAAAGCTAGATATCCAAGTACAAGAAGCTCAAAGGCACCCTGGGAGATACAATGCAAATAGGAAGATACAACATGTAGTCATCAGACTGACCAAAATATCAACAAAAGAGACCCTTCTATAAGCTGTAAGGCAAAAGAAGCAAGTTACATACAAAGGAAAGCCAATTCGAGTAACGCCAGACTTCTCAACTGAAACCTTACAAGCAAGGAGAGACTGGGGCCCCATTCTCACTCTTCTGAAACAGAATAATGCCCAGCCTAGAATCTTGTACCCTGCAAAACTAAGTTTTATATATGAAGGAGAAATAAAGACATTCTCAGATAAGCAAAGACTGAGGGAATTCACCAAGACAAGACCAGCCCTACAAGAAGTACTCAAAACAGTGTTACACACAGATCAGCATAATAAACACTCACAAAAGTAAAACCACTCAAAAGCTAAAGATTAAAGGCCAGATACAACAATGGCTCAAGAAAGAAAACAATGCAACAATGTCCAACCCAAAAGAATGAACAGAAATGTGCCCCACCTATCAGATCTCTCGATAAATGTGAATGGCTTAAACTCCCCACTCAAGAGAAATAGGCTGGCTGAATAAAAAAAAAAAATACAAGCAAAGTTTCTGCTATCTTCAGGAAACACACATAACCTGCAAGGAGGCATATAGACTAAAAGTAAAGGGATGGAGATTAGTATTTCAAGCAAACAAAAGCCAAAAGAAGATGGTATGGCAGTTATGATTTCAGATAAGTTAGTTTTTAAACAAACAAAAGTAGTGAAAGCCAAAGAGGGTCATTATATAATGGTGAAGGGAACACACCTAACCTGCAAGGAATGCACATTGACTAAAAGTAAAGGGATGGAGATCAGTATTTCAAGCAAAAGGAAGCCAAAAGAAGGCTAGGGTAGCAGTTCTGATTTCAGATAATTTAGTTTTTAAACCAAAAAAAGTAGTGAAAGACAAAGAGGGTCATTATATAATGGTGAAGGGTACAGTTGAACAAGAAGATGTAATAATTTTAAATATATATGCACCCAACTTAGGTGCACCCAGATTCATAAAGCAAACCTTACTGGATCTAAGCAAATTGATAAACAATAACCCCATAACAGCCAGAGATTTCAACACCCCACTGACCGCACAGATCCTCCAAACAGAAAATAAATAATGAAATAATGGACTTAAACAAAACTCTAGAACAATTGGGCCTGACTGACATTTACAGGACATTCTACCCCAAAGCCACTGAATAAACATTCTTCTCTTCAGCTCATGGGACATTCTCTAAGATTGACCATATCCTAGGACACAAAGAAAGTCTCAAAAAATTTTAAAAAATAGAAATTACACCATGTATTACACCATGGAATAAAAGTAGAAATCAACCCTAAAATAAACTCACATTTCTACACAAAAATGTGGAAATTAAACAACCTTCTGCTAAATGATTACTTCATGAATGAGGAAATCAAGATGGAAATGAAAAAATTCTTTGAACGTAATGATAATGGAGACACATGTTTTCAAATCCTGTGGGACACAGCTAAAGCAGTACTGAGAGGAAAGTTTATTTCCATAAATGCCTATATCCAAAAGTCAGAAAGATCACAAATAGATAACCTAATGAATCAACTCGAAGAGCTGGAAAAAGAAGAACAGACCAACTCCAAACCCAGCAGAAGAAGTGAAATTAATAAGATCATATCAGAACTAAATGAAATTGACAACAGGGAAGCTACACAGATTAATAAAACAAACAATTGGTTCTTTGAAAAAATAAACAAAATTGACACATCTTTGGCTAGACCAGGTGTCCTCAAACTATGGCCCATAGGCCACATGCAGGCTGCCTAGCACATTTATCCTGCCCTCCGGGTGTTTTTGCCTCTGCTGCCTGTTCTGGTTAGCAGCTGACTTGTCCCAACAAGTGGCAAACTCCAACGATCTGAGGGACAGTGAACTGGCCCCATTTAAGAAGCTTGATGGCCTCTGGGCTAGACTAAAAAAAGGCAGAAAAGAGAAATCCCTAATAAGCTCCATTAGGAACAAAAAAGGAGATATCACAACTGATGCCATGGAGATACAAGATATAATCTATGAATACTACAAAAACCTTTATGCACACAAACTGGAAAATGAGGAGGAAATGGACAAATTTCTAGAAACACATAGCCTCCCTAAGCTCAACCAGGAAGAAACAGAATTCCTGAGCAGACCAATATCAAGAGCCGAAATGGAAACAGCAATCAAAAACCTTCCTAAAAGAAAAGTCCCAAACCAGATGGTTTCACACCCAAGTTTTACCACACCTACAAAGAAGAACTGGTGCCTATCGTGCAGAAATTATTCCTCAACATTGAGAAGGATGGTATCCTTCCTGAGTCATTTCATCAAGCCAACATCACTTTAATACCAAAACCTGGAAAGAATGCAAAAAAGAAAGAAAACTACAGACCAATATCACTTATGAATATAGATGCAAAAATTCTCAAGAAAATCCTAGCTAACCAAATCCAAGTGCTCATCAAGAAAGTAATTCATCATGACCAAGTTGGGCTTCATCTCAGGGATGTAGGGATGGTTCAACATACACAAATCTATAAATGTAATTTGCCATATAAACAGAAGCAAAAACAAAGACTATATGATCATTTCAATAGATGCAGAAAAAGCCTTTGACAAAATCAACACCCTTTCATGATAAGAACACTTAACAAAATAGGCATAGAAGAGATATACCTAAAAATGATACAAGCCATATATGACGAACCCACAGCAAACATCATACTGAATGGAGAAAAGTTGAAAGCATTCCCACTTAGAACTGGAACCAGGCAAGGTTGACCACTATCTCCACTTCTATTCAATATAGTGCTGGAAGTCCTGGCTATAGCAATCAGACATGGAAGTGGAATTAAAGGCATCCAAATGGGGACAGAAGAGATCAAACTCTCACCATCTGCTGCTGATATGATATTATATTTAGAAAATCCCAAGGATTCAACCAAGAGACTCCTGGAATTGATGAATGAATTTAGTAAAGTCTCAGGATACAACATCAATACACACAAATCAGAGGCATTCCTATATGGCAATAACAGCAAAAGTGAGTACCAAATCAAATACTCAATTCCCTTCAAAATAGCAACAAAGAAAAAAAGTACCTAGGCATATACTTAACTAAGGAGGTAAAAGACCTCTACAGAGAGAACTATGAAACACTGAGGAAGGAAATAGCAGATGATGTAAACAAATGGAAATCCATACCATGCTTGTGGGTTGGCAGAATCAACATTGTTAAAATGTCTATACTACCCAGACTGATCTACAGATTCAATGCAATCTCTATTAAAATACCAACATTATTTTCAAAGACATAGAAAAATAATTTTACGCTTTGTATGGAACCAGAGAATACCCTGTATATCAAAAGCAATTCTAGGCAATAAAAACAAAACGGGAGATATCAATATGCCAGAGTTTGAATTATACTACAAATTTGTAGTAATTAACTCAGCTTTGCATTGGCACAAACATAGGGAAATTGACCAGTGGAACAGAATTGAGAACCCTGATATAAAACCATCCTCATATAGCCATCTAATCTTCAACAAAGCAGAGAAAAACATACACTGGGGGAAAAATCCGTATTCAATAAATGGTGCTGGGAAAACTGGATAGCCAGATGTAGAAAGCTGAAGCAGGGTCCACACCTTTCACCTCTCACAAAAAATCAACTCACGCTAGGTAACAGACTTAAACCTAAAGTATGAAACTATTAGAATTCTAGAGGAAAACGTTGGAAATACTTTCCTAAATATTAGCCTAGGGAAAGAATTTATGAAGAAGACCCCAAAGGCAATCACAGCAGCAACAATAATAAATAAACAGGACCTTATCAAACTAAAGATCTTCTGCACAAAGAAACAGTTATGAGGGCCAAAAGACAACCTACAGAATGGGAGAAAATTTTCACATGCTACACATCTGATAAGGGCCTGATAACTAGAATCTATTTAGAACTCACGAAAATCAGCAAGAAAAAAAATCAAACAACCCTATCAAAAAGTGGGCAAAGGACATGAACAGAAACTTCTCAAAAGAAGACAGAATAATGGCCAACAAACATATGAAAAAATGCTCAACATCTCTAATCATCAGGGAAATGCAAATCAAAACTGCAATGAGATATCACTTATCTCCAGTAAGAATGGCCCTCATCAAAAAGTCCCAAAACAATAAATGTTGGCATGGACACAGAGAGATAGGAACACTCCTATACTGCTGGTGGGATTCAAACTAGTTCAACCTCTATGGAAAGCAATTTGGATATACCCTAAAGCAATACAAGTAGATCTACCATTTGATCCAGGAATCCCACTACAGGGGATCTACCCAAAAGAACAAATGATACTCTACAAAAAAGACACCTGCACTCAAATGTTTATAGCAGCACAATTCACAATTGCAAAGTTGTGGAAAAAAACCCAAGTGCCCATCAATACATGAGTGCATTAATAAAATGTGGCATATCTATACCAAGGAGAACTATTCAGCTCTAAGAAACAATAATGATATAGCACATCTTTTATTTTCCTGGAAAGAGGTGGAACCCATTCTAAGTGAAATATCCCAAGAATGAAAAAACAAGCATCACATGGACTCATCAGTAAATTGGCATTAACTGATCAGCACCTAAGTGGACATACAGGAATAACATTTATTGGGTACTGGACAGGTGGAAGCGGGGAGAAGGGGATGGGTATATACATACATAATGAGATGTGCACTGTCTGGGAGATGGTCATGCTTGAAGCTCTGACTCAAGGAGGGAGGGGGGGGGCAAGGGCAATATACGTAACCTTAACATTTGTACCCCCATAATACACTGAAAAAAAAATAAAAGTAAACAATGCAGAGAGGGTATAAACAGAGAGCAAGGTGCTAAGCAGGATAAGGATGCTGTGGGTGGCTCTAATCGTAGGAGAGGTGCTGGGAGTTCGAGACTCTCCGAATAAAATTGGTCCCAGGCAGGATCATCACAAGATATTTGGAAATAATAGAGACAGAGACAAAGTGTATTTTAAAGTGATAGGGAAATCAAGGGTCCTCCATCATTCCCGTGAGCAAGGAGGCACCCAGTGAAGTCCCACATCAGCATTTATTGGTACAGCAATTAGTTGTCAGTGGTTATAGATTTGTGTACAGATCATTCATTTAGGGTTTAGGGCTCCCCAAAGGTTTCAAGAGCTCCCTTGACTAATTCTATCTACAAGAGCAAATGGTTACAAACTTTTTTCAAGAGAAACATTTTAAGCCCTAATTAAGAAATAGACCTAGTTGAGCATACAAGTTAAAATCATTAAGTAGTAACACATAAAACAGGAACACAGAGCCTGTATACTTCTCTAATCTATTTCTCTACATAATGAGACATGTGGTCAGGAAGGAAACAGGAACTGTCCTTGAGGCTAACTGCTTTTTGCTGCAGGGGTCTCCTGGGTGGACATCCTTTAACAGTCTCTTAGCCCTTGGCCCCATGCCAAGCTCTGCCCTGTATAAACTCCACGCTCTGGCTTGTAGGCCTTGAGGTTGGCAACAGCTTGCAGTCACCCGATTGCTGGAATATCTCCCTTGTTGCTAAGCAGCTTCTATTCTGTGAACATGGCCACAGATTCCTGCAAGACAATAGTCCTGCAAAAATCCTGAAACTTTCCATGTCTCTTAACCCCATTTCCCAACATCTCCCCTTTCTTTTCAGAAGTTGATGAAGTTGGATAGCCATCACTGTGAGGCATTGGACTCCAGAGTCTTGTCTTCTTTGGAGTTTTTTCCAGACTATAAGTATAAGCAAATAATTAAAGTAATTTATAAAGTTACTATAGCACAACTCCCATAGATCTTAAGATGAGAAAGTGAGTTAACTGACTCCACTCCAGATGAAATACCATTGTCAGCCTCAGAGATTAGATCAAGTTTGTGACTGAAGGTACTTAATATTCCTTGGCATACACTTCCAATCTCTTCAGTCAGATTTCCTTGATTAAGTAGATGTTTCTTAATGTTTTCCCAAGGAAACCAAGTCTGATTATATATGTGAGGTGTAACACAAAATTGAGTGATATTCCAATCACAATGGAGTCTAATTTACAGGCTTACCACCTGGTATCCCAGTAAGGTGACCACTTGTTGGATGTTAGCCACTTGAGTAGCCAATTTGTTTATCTGCTGTAAATTATGGCCACTTGATTGAGCTTTGTCTCCCTCAACCTACAGTGCCCTCCTGTCAGAAAAGAACTTTGAACACAATGAGCAAGATAAGTGACATCATACATTTATGTTATTCTCTGCCCTTCCCAAATGCCATTCAGATGGTATTTAATATTCAAAGACAGCATCCTTCTTATAGGAACGTGGACATAAGTGATCTTCACCCTTAAAGCAGGCCCTGCCATGCAATGGATTGTTTCCCACAGACCACAACGAAAGACTTGGGGAAAAGGCATAATAGTAAGGTTTTAAAGTTCATGTTGAATGTTATGAGTAGTAAACTAGCCTTTTCAAGAATCCTCAAATATATGAATAAAATATTTTGTAACCTCAAGGGAACTGGCCATCTCCAAATGTCCTGGCACCTTGACATATATCATGCCATAAGTTTTAACATATTAGGACTTAGAATTATTTTACAGTGTGTAATATCAAATGTTAATCATGGAAAATTAGAGACTGACGCATTCATCATACAAATCCTCACCTACATTTATGGCCCTGGGTAATAGCCTCAACATACACTTTACATCTGTGTGCTTTCATCAGAGATGTGTATTTTGATGCCCAGTGTGTTGTGAAGCACAAAAAAGCCCCTTCCACATACAATTATTTGATTGTTCTTTAGCATGGGCTCTCCAATGTTAATGCTTGAAGTCATGAGTTTGCCAGACTGTATTTGTAAGGAGTCCATTGAGAATGAATTCTCTAATGTCATACAAGGAGTGAATTGTGACTGAAGATCTTGCCACACTCATTCATATGGTTTCTTTCAAGTAAGGCTAATTGGCCTTACTTGATCGAGGATTTGTAAGAATTCCATTGAGAATGAATTCTCTAATGTCATGCAAGGAGTGAATTGTGACTGAAGATTTTGCCACACTCATTTGTATGGTTTCTTTCAAGTATGAATTTTTTGATGCCTTGCAAGCTTTGATTGTTCACTGAAAAACTTCTCAAAGTCATTACATCTGTAAGCTTTCTCTCCATGATGAATTGATGACTTCAAAGGTGTATATTTCGAGGGAAAACCTTGCCACACTGACTACATTTGTAAGGTTTTTCTCTAGTATGATGCCGGTAGTTAGCTACTCTCCCAACAAACAGAACCCAGGCAGGATCATCACAAGAGTTTTAGAAATAACAGAGACAGAGACAAAGTGTAGTTTACAGTGATGGGGAACCCAGAGATCCTCCAGCATTCTTGTGAGCCAGGAGGCATTGAGTGAAGGCCCACATCAGTATTAATTGGTACGGGAAGAACTTGTCCTCGGTAATAGAATTATGTGTATAGATTATTTGTTTAGGTTTCAAGGTCCCCCAAAGGTTTCAAGAAATCCCTTACCTAATTCTATCTATAACACTAAATGGTTACAAAATTTTTCCAAGGTAAACATTTTAAACTGTAAGTTAAGAATACCCCTGGTTCAATATACAAGTTAAAGATAAAATTGTTACTTAAGCAGTAACGCATAAAACAAGAACACTGATACTTTAATCTATTTCTCTCTATAATAAGACATATGGTCAGAAGTGAACAGGAATAGCCTTCAAGTTTATGACAGTACCATCTGGTACTGTCAGCCTAGCAGGGTGTCTGCTAGGCTGACATCCCTTAATAAGATCTCTTAACCTTGGGGCCTATGCTGAGCTCTGCCTTGCACAAGCTCCAGGCACAGGCTTGCAGGCCTGAAGATCAGCACCACTTTGCAATAGCCCCTGATTGGTGAAATGACCCCCCCTCAATGCTAAGCAGTTTCTGGTTTGTGAACTAATATACACAAAGATTCCTTCAAACTAAAGCCCTGCAAAACTCCTGAAACTTTCCATGTCTCCTAACTCTACTTCCCAACAGTATGTACTGCCTGATGCACACTAAGGAATGAACGCAGTCTAAAGGCTTTCCCACACTCATTACACTTATATGGTTTCTCTCCACTGTGAATGCTTTGATGATTAACAAGCTGTGAATTTTGAGTAAAGGCCTTGCCACACTCATTACATTTGTAAGGTTTCTCTCCAGTATGGATTATCTGATGGGTTTTAAGGGCTGATTTCTGTCTGAAGGCCTTGCCACAATCATTACATTTGTAAGGCTTTTCTCCAGTATGGATTATCTGATGGGTATTAAGGGTTGATTTCTGACTGAAGGCCTTGCCACACTCACTACATTTGTAAGGTTTCTCTCCAGTATGCCTTCTCATGTGAGATGTAAGCTGTGAATTTTGAATGAAGGCCTTGCCACACTCATTACATCTGTAAGGTTTCTCTCCAGTATGGATCATTTGATGGGTAGTTAGGATTGAATGAAGACTAAAGGATTTGCCACACTCATAACACTTGTAAGGTTTCTCTCTATTGTGAATACTTTGATGACTGACAAGGTGCCCACTTTGAGTGAAGGCCTTGCCACACTGATTACATTTGTAAGGTTTCTCTCCAGTATGGATTATCTGATGGGTAGTTAGCAATGAACGAACACTAAAGGTTTTGCCACACTCATAACACTTAAAAGGTTTCTCACCAGTATGAATTCTTCTATGGTATGCAAGGGAGCCATTATGCCTGAAGACCTTCCCACATTCATAACATTTATAAGGCTTCTCTCCAGTATGCCTTCTCCTGTGACACACAAGCTGTGAATGTTGGGTAAACGCCTTGCCACACTCACTACAACTGTAAGGTTTCTCTCCAGTATGGATCATCTGATGGGTAGTTAGGATTGAAGGAAGACTAAAGGCTTTGCCACATTCATAACACTTGTAAGGTTTCTCTCTATTGTGAATATTTTGATGCCTAACAAGGTGCCAATTCTGAGTGAAGGCCTTGCCACATTCATCACATCTGTAAGGTTTTTCTCCAGTATGCCTTCTCCTGTGACGTGCAAGGTGTGCATTTTGAGTGAACATCTTGCCACACTCATTACATTTGTAAGGTTTCTCTCCAGTATGGATTATCTGATGGGTAGTTAGGATTGAACGAACACTAAAGGCTTTGCCACACTCATAACACTTGTAAGGTTTCTCTCCACTGTGAATACTTTGATGCACAACACGGTGCCAATTCTGAGTGAAGGCCTTGCCACACTCATTACATTTGTAAGGCTTTTCTCCAGTATGCCTTCTCCTGTGACGTGCAAGGTGTGCATGTCGAGTAAAGACCTTGCCACATTCACTGCATTTGTAACGTTTCTCTCCAGTATGGATTACCTGATGGATAGTTAGTCTTGAACGTACACTAAACGCTTTTCCGCACTCATTACACTGATAAGGTCTCTCTCCAGTATGAATTCTCCTGTGATGTGCAAGGTCTGAATGTTGAGTGAAGGCCTTGCCACACTCATTACATTTGTAAGGTTTTTCTCCAGTATGCCTTCTCTTGTGACGTTGAAGGTCTGCATTTCGAATGAAGACCTTGCCGCATTCATTACACTTGTGAGGTTCTACTCCAGTATGGATTATCTGATGGGTAGTTAGGATTGATCGAACCCTAAAGGATTTGCCACACTCATAACACTTATAAGGTTTCTCACCAGTATGAATTCTTCGGTGGTATGCAAGGGAACCATTATGTTTGAAGACCTTCCCACATTCGTAACATTTGTACGGTTTTTCTCCAGTATGCCGTCTCCTGTGACAGACAAGCTGTGAAGTTCGAGCAAAGGCCTTGCCACACTCATTACAGCTGTAAGGTTTTTCCCCAGTATGCGTTCTCCTGTGACGTGCAAGGTATGCATTTTGAGTGAAGACTTTGCCACACTCATTACATTTGTAAGGTTTCTCTCCAGTATGGATTGCCTGATGGATAGTTAGTCTTGAACGTATACTAAAGGCTTTGCCGCACTCATTACATTGGTAAGGTTTCTCTCCAGTATGACTTCTCTTATGACGTGCAAGGTTTGCATTTCGAGCGAAAGCCTTGCCACATTCATTACATTTATAAGGTTTTTCTCCAGTATGTGTTCTCCTGTGACGTGCAAGGTATGCATTTCGAGTAAAGACCTTGCCACAATCATTACACTTGTAAGGTTTCTCTACAGTATGAATTATCTTATGACAAGCAAGATGTGAATTTTCAGTGAACACCTTGCCACTTTCAGTACATTTGTAAGGTTTTACACCATTTACTGTTTGTCCTTGAGTCAGTGATGAAGAAAAGACGACATCATTCTCACAGTTTTTAGACATGTGGGTTTTGACATTAGAAGGGATTTGTTGAAGTGGTGAAACTGAGGAATCATGGTTGATAGACTTGATTTCATTACATTCGTCAACTTTCCTTTCACTTTGAAATAGCTGCAGTTGAGTCACATGTGATGTAATGATTAATCCACATGGATTTTTAATAAGCTTGTTTCCTGCATCCCTTCTTTCATGTTGATCTCTTCTACCACTGAGATTCACTTTAGGAGTCATAAGCTCGGCTTTGTAACTTCCTTCATCATCTCCCCATTGATACCCAAAGTTATGTATATTTTTCTGTACTTCCGTAAAGGAAAAGTCTTCAATGTCATGGTTTTCAGGTCGTTCTAATGTCACTGTTTGGAATCCTTCTCCTGCACTGGTTTTCCCTTTTGGAGGTACATTTTTTATTACAAATGCAGGAGAGAGATCTACAAGATATAAAAAAAACCGTAAGTTTCCAATTAATTACAGCGCATAAACAAACATTTTACATTAATAAACTTAACATCACAGCAAAAGTAATGCTGATATCAAACATACTTAGGAAACTTCAGAAAGATAAAATTCAATTTTTAGCAACACAAAAGGAATAGTATTGTTTAATAAAGAAAACGTGATTACATGTGATCCGAATTAATATTGTGGAAGTCTAGTTTCAAACCACCTATAACTAAAACACAATGGGCAAACCTATGTTAGCCCTGAAATGAGTGACCCTGAGATATACACCAATAGACAAAAAAACATATGGCTATCTCACAATTGAAACAAAAAGAAGTTATATTGCATAATACATACTTAGAACCTATTATCTGTAAATTGTAAGAAAAAGTAATTAGTAAAACATCCTAGTAATCCATTATAAAACAAGCAGACAAAGAATTAGCAACCACATTTCTAAAAGGATATACTTTGTGGAATTAGGAACAATTTTCTCTTAAGAAAAAAGCAAGGACATCCACTTTACAACTAGTAGAGAGTATAAGAACTGGAATACGAGTTCCTAAAATTTTTATTATACATCATCAAATTATAGTTGTGTATATCTGTAGGGAACAAAATAATATCATGATATACCTACATAATGTGGAATGATGGAATAAGGTAATCACTCTATCAATCACCACCAAAACTTATCGTATACTCCTGCTGTTGGATCATATAGTAATACTATTTTTAGTTTTGAGATTAAACTGCATATGGTTTTGCATAATGCTTATACTAATTTACAATCCCACCAGCAGTATAGAAGGGTTTCCTTTTCTCCATATCCTCACCAACACTTATCAGCAATAGCCATGATGACAGGGTACAGTGGTTTCTCATTGTGGTTTAAATTTGTATTTTCATAATGACTACTGATGTTGAGTCTTTTTAATATATCTATTCTTCAAATGCATGTCATCTTTGAATAAATGTCTATTGAGGTCCTTTGACCATTTTTTAATTGGGTTATTTCTTTCCATCCCATTGAATTGTTTCAGTTTCATATATATTTTGGATGTTAATTTCCTATTAGATGTACGGCTTGGAAATACTTTCTCACGATGCAAAGTTTCCCTTAATTGTTTCCTTTGCTGTGAAGAAACAGTTTTGTTTGGTGCAATCCTATTTGTCTATATTTGCTTCTGTTGCCTGAGCTTTTGGGGTCAAATCTAAAAAAAATGATTTTTCAGACCAATGTCATGTAGGTTTTTCCCTGTGATTTCTTCTAGTGGTTGATTTTTATACAGGACCTGTTGGAAAGTATCCAGCTATTGTTCATATTTTCATATTACATGGATTGGTACTTTGAGGAGAGCCCTTTTATATGCAATAGAGCTCTCATGGGGAGATGAGAAGATGAGAGCTCTCGTGGGAGAGATGAGAAGAGCTGCTTATCTTCTTTACCGCTTCATGACGAAATGCATGGGTTGTGCAGATACTCTGCATAGCCACACCCATAACTAGGTCTTATTTCGGGGTAGGGATTATATTGCACAAATGCTTAGAAATCCTGCTAAGGCTTATTTTATGAGTAGGTCTTATTTTAGGGGAAACATGTTAAAAGTCAGGCTCTGCTGATACTTTCTATCTCAGGATCATGGGCCAGCTCTATTCAGTGGCTTCAAAAAGCATCTTCACATTTAGCAGGATGATATTGAATCATATTAGTAAAAGTGTTCTCCTTCATCAATTTTCTGTTACGCAATAAATACACTCCATGGGATACTCCACAGGCATTATCCATAACCTAAAGGTGGATTATCCCAACCAACCTCAACCCTGAGGCTATAATCTCAGTAAAGCAATACAGGGGTTAACGAGAGACTCACAAGAGAAAGTACAAAGATACATGAGGGCAGATCCCGGCTTCTACAGAAACATTTATGTTAAAAGCCAATTTCAGAAAGTAAATCATATTAACTAAGATAGTACAAAACCAGGCAGAGCCAAGGCTCCCTACATTGACTCAGTAGTATGTGGCATCTTGAGAATGGACTCAATGTTCTGCCAATAGAGACCACCCAAAGAGACAGAAAGAATAGGATCTGTGCCCAGGTAGGACTGAAGATCAAAGAGTGGGTGTTTCTATGGACTTTTTTTTCAGCTAAGTCACAATCTCAGAAGATCCAACTCACTCCCTTATCATACACAGCTGTAAAATGTGGCAAAAATGACTGAGGAATCTCATCAAAGAGAAAGGGCTTGAGAAAACTCCAGGAAGTGTCTGGAGACCCAGATGCAAAGGAAGACCAGACAATGTTTCCCATCTCTGACTGGGTCTTCCGAACACATGAATGGGATGGAACATGGAGAGGTCCAGTCATTAGGACTACGAAGGCCACAGCTCTGATCAGTATGGACTGAGAAGTTAGCATTAGATGGAATCAAATACAGGAAGAATGACCAAGGGAAAAACCAATGCTTCTGAAAGAAAAGAGTTCATGAGGTCAGATAACACAGTGTTGTCCACCATGACAAGGACTTTCCATTTATTTCTGTTTGAGCTGAAGCACCACCGGAGGGTACAAGGAAAAAGTGTTACATATCTGAGGAACAGAGTGAGAAGTGAAACAAAAGAAAAATTTCCTTTCAGAGCTCACAGAACATAAACTTTTGTTTTCCCATAAAACTGTCAGATTTGCATAGAGTTTCCCAAACACTATTTAATGAGCAGCTTTCTCTCTATCCATCTGAGTGCTTACCTGTGATCACACCTTTCATCCACTTCCATCCATATGATTTTCTTGCTGTTTGCACTTGGCTCTCCACAGTCCAGGGCTCTTTTCCTTGCTCCAATATGGAGATAATACTCAGGTCAAAATGAGAAATTCCTGCTTATAGAAACAAAGAAATATAAGGTACCATGGCTTTCCAGAATCCCAGCCCTATGTTTAGGGTAAGGAAAAAGGATATTCCAGATGGATACATAATTATATATCAGAAATCCATCCTCTGAATTCCTCCCTTTGAATGCTTAGGGAATATTATAACATGTAGACATTTAGCTGTCTTTGAAGAACCAATGGATCAAAGCACGGGAGTGAAAAATGGGAAATCGGATAGTTTAAACATCTGCCAACAAAGTTTTACGCACACATAAGCTCTGGAACCATCTAATGATATATCATCAAAGGGGAGAACATCTGAAGAAAGGGGGCAGTTAAAATCCAGACACCACATTATAAAGCTTTTCATTTGTGAATCAACAGGGCTTTGATCTCAGTCAAGCAATGCAGGGGCTAACAAGAGACTCACAAGAGAAAATGCAAAGATACACAAGAGGACATCCTGACCTCTAAAAGAAAGTTATCCTCACCCAGGGAGACCAGGTTCCTGTAGTTCTCCAACATCACGGCCTTGTATAAAGCCCTCTGAGTAGGGTCTAGGCACTTCCACTCTTCCAGAGAGAATTCTATGGCCACATCCCTGAATGTCAACCGTCCCTAAAATAAAAAACACATTTCACCAAGTGGCTACTAGGAGAGTTCTAATGTTTATATAACATGAGGCGATAACTCTAAGAATAGATTTGATTGAAGTGAATGGGCTGACAGATTCACGTTCTGATACTGTGAAATATTGAAATATGTGGTCATCTACTCCCTCCTGACATACAACTCAGTGGAAATCTCTCGAGTGATGGTATCTTCTTGTATATTAATAAGTGGTGCCCAGAGGTCCCTACATAGCTTTGGGCTGGAGATGTTCACTGGAAATATAGTATATTTCTTACACTCATAAATTGTGATAATAACTCTTACACTCATAAATTTTGATCATAACTTAGATAAGGATGTTGACTATAGAAACCATATTATTTCTCAAGAGAAATAAATTAGAAACTCTTGGGTGATATCATTTTCCCTGTATCCTAGTGTGCCTACTATGTTGAAAAGCTTTGTTCTCAAAGCAGTATATTAATGAGATAAAAGTAATTCCCTGTTTTAACAGGGAACCTTCAATGTAATTTCTTAACCTTTTCAAAATGGATGCACACAGTGGCGTTTTCTCCTAGGCTCAAAGCTGAGTACACTCCCATCATTTTAATACTATTTTAGGCAATTCCTATGACAATTATACCAACAAGTTTCCTAAAACAACCCAAGCTCATCAACAGCTGCTTCTCTATGGTGGGTGTGAACTTCAGGCTGTGGTCTTCATGGAGAACGAGGCCCAGGCCTCCACCCTTGGGGACTTGTGGTAGAATACAGAGGCACAATTTGGGAGTTACCTGTGAGCTGGTGTCTTCACGGAGAACGAGGCCCATGCCTCCACCCTTGGGGACTTGTGGTAGAATACAGAGGCACAATTTGGGAGCTACCTGTGAGCTGGTGTTTCGGAACTAGAACAAGACAAGGATGCCCACTGTAACCACTTTTATTCCACATAGTGCTGGAAGTCCTAGCCAGAGCAATCAGGCAAGAGAAGGAACTGAAGGGTCTCCACATGGAGAAAAAGAAGGTCGAACTATCGCTCTTTGCTGACAATATGATCTTATATCTAGAAAACCCCAAAGGTTCTGCCAAGAGACTCTAGAATTGATAAATAAATTCACCAAAGTCTCAGGTTACAAAATCAATATACACAAATCGATAGTATCTCTATACAGCAACAAGAATCAAGCTGAGAATCAAATAAAAGACTCAATACCTTTCACAATACCAAGAAAGAAAATGAAATACCAAGGAATATGTCAAACAAAGGAGGTGAAAGATCTCTACAAGGAGAACTATGAATCACCGAGAAAGGAAATTGCAGAGGACTGAAACAAATGTAAAAACATACCATGCTCATGGATTGGCAGAATCAGCATTGTTAAAATGCCCATACTACCCAAAGTGATGTACAGATTCAATGCAATCTCCATCAATATACCAAGGTCATTTTTTGCAGATCTAGGAAACATACTTCTACGCTTCATATGGAACTGGAAAAGAATTTCACTAGCCAAACCAACCTTAAGCAAAAGGAACTAATCAGGAGGCATCACTTTACCAGACTTCAAGCAATACTACAAGGCTATAGTAACCAAAACAGCATGCTTGCCACAATATAGGGACATAGACCAACATAATAGAACAGAGACCCAGATATAAAACCCTCCACACAGACCAATGGAATACAACAGATAACCCACATATAAAACTCTCCGCATGTAGCCATCTCATCTTTGACAAAGCAAACAATAACATATTGGGGAAAAGAATTCCTATTCAATAACTAGTGCTGGGAAAATTGGACAGCCACGTGTAGAAGATTGAAACAGGATCCTTACCTCTTACTACTCACGTCAATCAATTTCTGATGGACAACAGAGTTAAACCTAAAACATGAAACTATAAGAATGCTAGAAGAAAATGTTGGAAAAACTCTTCTAGATATTGGCCTAGGCAAAGAATTTGTAAGACAACCCCAATTGCAATCACAATAAGAAAAAAATTAATAAATGGGACTTGATTAAATTAAAAGCTTTTGCGCCTCGAAGGAAACAAACAATAGAGTGAATAGATACTCTAAAGAATAGGAGAAAATATTTGCATGCTATCTATCTAATAAAGAGCTACTCATTAGAAATTACAGAGACCTCAATCAAAGCAGCAAGAAAAAATATCAAACAACCCCATTATAAACAGGGCAAAACACATGCACACAGCTTTTAAATAGACACTAGATTAATGGCCAATACACATATGAAAAAATGCTCAGTATCTCTAATTACTAGGGAAATGCACATCAAAAGCACAGTAAGATATCACCTAACTCCAATGAGAATGGCTTTTATCAAAAAGTCTCAAAACAATACATGCTGGTGTGGATGCAAGAAGCAAGGAACACTTATACACTTTTGGTGGGACTGCAAACTAGTCCAGCCTCTATGGAAATTAGTATAAAGATACCTCAACAAACTAAAAATAGACTTACCATTTGATCCATCAGTTCCACTACTGGGTATTTACCCAAAGGAAAAAATGTCCTTTTATAAAAAAAAATACTTGCACCCAGCTGTTTATTTTAGCACAATTAACATTTGCAAAGATGCGGAATCAACCCAAGTGCACGTTAATTTATGAGTGGATTAATAAAATGTGGTATATGTATATCATGGAGTACTACTGAGCCATGAAAAAAAGAGGAGTTAATAACCTTTGTAACAACCTGGATGGATCGGAGACCATTCCCCTAAGAGAAACAGCACAAGAATGAAAAAACAAACACCACACGTACTCACTGTTACATTGGAACTAACCAATCACTACTCAAGTGTACATATGGAAGTAAAACTCAAAGGAAATCAAGCAAGTGAAAGGGAGAAGAAGGGGATGGGTGAAATGACACCTAATGGATACAATGTACACTCTCTGAGTGATGGACACACATGTAAATTTGACTCAAGCTGTACAAAAGCAATCTATGCAACCAAAAACCAGTACACCTGTAATATTCTGAAATAATAATTAAAAAAAATAAAATAAAGATGATACAGCATAACAAAATTAGAAAAATGAATTCTAATGCTTATTAAATACTTATATTCAAAAACATAGGTTCAATTTCATGCAGTTAAATTTAGATATGTAGGCATTACCAAATAGCACAATGGAGTTTATGAAATTAGATTATTCCTGTAATAAAATCATAACATGAGAAATGTAAATCTTCAGTATCATACATTAGTTTAACAAATTTAGATTAGGCCAGTGCACTAGTTCACATCTGTAATTATAGCACTTTGGGAGGCCAAGGTGGGAGGACGGCTTAAGGCCAGGAGGTCGAGCCCAGACTGGGCTATAGAGTGAGAACCTGCCTCTACCAGAAAACTAAAAATTAGCCAGCTGTGGTTGTGCGCACCTGCAGTCCCACCTACTTGGGAGGATAAGGCACAAGGATTACTTAAGCCGAGGATTGGGAGGCTACAGTGAGCTCTGCTCATGCCTCTGTACTCCAGCCCTGGCAACAAAGTGAGACCCTGTCTTTTAAAAAAAAAAAAAAAAAAAAAGCAGATGTAAATGTACAAAAAATGCATCACAACACTATGTACCTGAAATAATTATTAGATAGATAAAAATCAGGCCAAAAAATAAATATGGGAAATAAACCCTAATGTTAAGCACGGATACCTCACCAAATATCATGATCACCAGTAAGCACTGGATGCATCTCCTTTGATTATGATGGAGAAAAGTGGGCTGGCCAGCACTCCAGCCAAACACCACTGCACAGAATATCTGAGCAGGGACCAATAATGAGGAAAATAGTGGGGGAAAAAGTGAGCAGGGAAGAGAGTAAAGAGCTAGATTTGTTAAAATTAACAGATGACATCACTGCAACCTACAAAAAGGATACTATTTAAGTAGAAAATCAATACCAACATACTGAAAATCATATTCTTTCCTTAGCAGCTCTCATTAAACAGGCACATGGTACATGACATTTACCCTAGCAAATATATCATGGCACCTAATTAAAAGATATTTCCAGGCTTATGTAAGGAAATTATAAAATTGTATTCATGTGGTGATATCAGTAAGACAGAGGAACAGCAAACCCCAGACACAGAGACACACACAGATAACAACACACAGAGCAACTGCCTGTGTGAAGTTGAGGAATCACTTAAGAGGTTGGAACCCCTAATGGATGCCTAAGGGGAACTATTGAGACACCTTACCAGAGGCACTACCCTGCCATGATGTGACAACATTTTGAAGAAACCCCTAAGTCCTGATTTCTTTCAGGGGACGAAAAGTATGGGAACATCCGTCCCACATGCTGATTTTCAGGGGACTACTGGAGAGACAAGTTTCTATCTTGGGTGAAAACACACTGGGCCAGGGAGCCATTGAAAATAAAGGCCATCAGCTTAAACAAATACCGCAGGAGCAGGGGTAGGACACTAGGCGGAGACCCAGACCACAGTTTGCTAGAGCACTAGGGAGGTTGCAGACTACCAGGAAGACAACAGGAGAGCTTCTGAGTAGAAAATGGCTCAAATGGCAAAATCCTTTCAGTTAGATTATAACCGAAAGCCTAGAGAGGACACATCCTCAAAATGACAGGTCTCCAGAATTTACATGATGAATGTCCTTCCTGAATCAAGGGAAACAAAAACCAGAAATAAGTGCCTGATTTGTGAAATGCTGAAGTCCCAACAGAAGATAATGACATATACATAGGAGTAAATTAGATCACAACAAACTGACACTAAAGAAATGAAGACTTTTTGAATTAGCATGTAAAGAATTCAAAGTAAGAGTTACAAGGATATTCAACGAATTAAGAGAGCACACATGGACTTCACCACATCGGAAAAACAATGTATAATATGAACAAAATGAGATTCTCAAAGAACTAGAACTATAAAAAACAGAAGAAAATTCTTGAGCTGAAAAATACAATAATAACTGAATTGAAAAACACACTAGTGGGTCTCAAAAGCTGATTTGATCAGGTAGGTAGAAGAAATGAACAGGAAACAGAAAAAGGAGCAAAAGAAAAAACAGAATGAAGGAAAATGAAGACAGCCTAAGGGAATTAGGGAACACCACCACATGCATCACCTGCATGTCACAGTAAGAAGAATGAGTGTAAAAGACAAGTACAGTCAAGTATATGCCAACAAATTAGATAAGCTAGAAGAAATTGATCCATCCGTAGAAATACACACAACCTACTGAGTCAAAAAGAAATAAAAAATCTACACACACTTATAAGTAGTAAGGAGAGTAATCAAAATCTCTTATCCAAGAGTCTAGAACCACATGCAAAATTCATAATCACTGCATAATTCTATCAAACTTTTAATGAAAATTTAACACCAATCCTTCCCATATCCAAATAACGGAAGAAAGAGAACACACAAAAAATTCATTCTATGACACCACGACAATGATACAACACAGGCAAACATATTACAAGAAAACAAAACTATACAATGTTCCTGATGAAAAAGTCCTCAACAGGCTGAGTGTAGTGGTTCGTGCCTGTACTCCCAGCACTTTGGGAGGCTGAGGAGGAAGGATCTCTTGAGCTCAGGAGTTTGAGAATAGCCTGGGCAACACAGCTAGACCCTATCTCAACAAAAAATTTTAAAAATTAGCTGGGTGTGGCCGTGTATACCACAGCCCAGGAATTCAAGGTTACGGTAAGCAATGAATGTGCCACTCTAC
This sequence comes from Mirza zaza, assembly GCA_008750895.1. Taxonomy (NCBI): domain Eukaryota; kingdom Metazoa; phylum Chordata; class Mammalia; order Primates; family Cheirogaleidae; genus Mirza; species Mirza zaza. The sequence continues at coordinate 32,604 of VSMD01113534.1, forward strand.
TCCAGCCTGAGTGACAAAACAAACTATGTCTCTAAAAACAAAGAAAAAGTTTTCAGAAAAATACTAGGAAATCAAATTGTACAGCACATTAAGACTTATAGGTCATGACCAAGTGTGAGACACACTAGGAATGCAAGGGTGATCAGGAGAAGAAAGTCAGTCAATGTAATACACGACATTGACACAGTGAAAGATGGACTAGGAACAGAAGGAAATTTCAGAACATTACATGTGGGAATGATTTCTTGGGTATAACACCAAAAGCACAGGCAGAACAGCAAAAATAGACAAATGGGACTATCTCCAACTGGAAAACTTCTGTCCTTCAAAAGATGCAACTAAAAGAGTAAAATGGTAGGTCTGTGTTCTCTCAAAGCAGAACCAATGTAATCCTGAACAAAACTAAAAAAATAGACTCCTTAGGCAAACTACATAGAAAAAATGTATGATATATATTATATGAAAGTTTAAATCAATTAAAGTACCTACAATGTATATCCAAAAATCAAAATTAATAAGACATACAAAAAAAATATTAAACTACTAGCTCTAAATGAATCATACCATTTTGTATCAATGCACTAAATGAGGTCTTCCAAAGCAAGATAAAACACACATACAACAAAAGATGGGGCTTAAATCAGAGAATGATTTTGTTTCACACTAAAAAATCTAGAACTTGGCCGGGCGCGGTGGCTCAAGCCTGTAATCCTAGCTTTCTGGGAGGCCGAGGTGGGCGGATCGTTTGAGCTCAGGAGTTCGAGACCAGCCTGAGCAAGAGCGAGACCCCATCTCTACTATAAATAGAAAGAAATTAATTGGCCAACTAATATATATAGAAAAAATTAGCTGGGCATGGTGGCACATGCCTGTAGTCCCAGCTACTTGGGAGGCTGAGGCAGCAGGATTGCTTGAGCCCAGGAGTTTGAGGTTGCTGTGAGCTAGGCTGACGCCACGGCACTCACTCTAGCCTGGGCAATAAAGTGAGACTCTGTCTCAAAAAAAAAAAAAAAAAAATCTAGAACTTACAGAAAGACTACAAGTCATATACATAGAGTTAAACCACGGACTACAGAATAGCTCTTCATATACCAGAAAAGAAAATGGGGCAACATACAAAATCCATCTTAAGTATACATAATCCACAAAGTAATGAAAGCTTATCAGACTCATGAGGAATCAGAAAATGTAGATAAAAAAGGGATTGTCATTTTGCCCAAATTTTAAAAATGTAAATAAAACACAGTAGCAAGTTTTATTTATTGACGGGGAAATCTCTTGTGTTGTTGGTGGGAGAAGGTTAGAAATGCACCATCCTAGAGGAAGCAATCACTCTTTTAAATGCCCAATGGGCAGGAATCCTCTGATGTCTACAGTGAAGTTGACTTGTTCAGACGCAGCCACTGTGCCATTCTTTGTAACTGGGAAAGTTAAAACATCCACCTGTCTTCACTAGCAGAATGCTCCAACAAAAATGTAGAATTCTAGAGCAAGCTATCTGTCAATGTTTGCTTACAAAAGACATTTATATTTGTGAAGCTTACAGGTTAAAATGTCATAACAAAGCATTCACTGAAAAACTTTACTTTTTTTTTTTAAGTCAGAGTCTCACTCTGTTGCCAGGGCAAGTGTGCCATGGCATCAGCCTAGCCCACAGCGACCTCAAACTCCTGGGCTCAAGCAATCCTTCTGCCTCAGCCTCCGGAGTAGCTGGGACTACAGGCACGTGCCACCATACTCGACTAATTTTTCCTATATATTTTTAGTTGGCCAATTAATTTCTTTCTATTTTTTTTTTTTAGTAGAGACGTGGTCTTACTCTTGCTCAGGCTGGTTTTGAACTCCTGACCTTGAGCGATCTGCCAGCTTCAGCTTCCTGAGTGCTAGTGTTGCAGGCATGAGCAACTGCACCCGGCCTAGAACTTTACTTTTTAATCTCATAATGAAGTAGATGTTTCCACAGGACTTGTGCTCTCACCACAAAACTGACAACACTGATTCCCCACTAACACATGAGGGAGGGTGGAAGGCTAGACAGGACGGACGATGCTCTATGCCTTAGCACCTAAGCTCGGCAAGTTTCTTTGGAGCTTCATTATAAAATAAATATATGTTGTGGAAGGTTTCAAATAAAATAGAATATTTAATAATAATTGGGAAAACAAAAATAAAGTTCCATCTTCTCTAATGGCAAAGAAGTTCTGTTCCTGGGTCTCAACAAAATTATAACCACTCTTTGCTAACACGCCTGTCGCACAAGAGTCCCTACAGGAACACCACGATCTGTGGTATGGATTGTCTGAGAATAGTTTAATGAAGCTCCTGCTATTTGACATCTATGTTATAGTAAAAACAGATGATGGAATGAAAGAATCCTCCATCATTGATGTCTGTGTCTAAACTTTCCATTCCACTCTGTCACTAAGAGTTTGAGTCAGTTACTCACTGATTTAGCTACAAATGTAATATAATGATTCAGAAAGAATTTCTCCTGATTATTCGCTTTTTAGAGCATTCAGCAGGTGTTTGTGCACATTAATGCATGACTTATGGGCAAGTTCTCTAATCCTCCTCTACAGAGAGCTGACAGAGCATCCAGCCGTGGCCCCTAAACAGGCCCTGCTGCCCAACGGCACTGATGCCACAGGGCCACACCCCATCTCCAACCCCTGCCTGGGTCAGAAGCCCTTCCCAGGACCCTGTCCAATGGAGCCTCTTCACAGGGTCCTGTCACTGGGTCACAGTGAGATGGAATCTCAGTGGAGGTGACAGGGACTGAGGGAAGGCATGGGTGAGTGTGAGCAAACACAACAGGCAGGACGCTTCAGAGTCACAGATCAGCAACTCCAGTGCCCGGCATTTCAGAAAGGAGGGAGACACAGAACCACACACTGAGAATATCACCTTACCTGAGTAAGAGCCATTCCTGACTCCTTTCCTTTCCTCCTGCCCCGCTTCCAGGCTTCTTCCTCACCCAACATGAGTCTTTAGAAGTCAGTCCTGAATTTGAAAAATAGGAGGATTAAACATAAGAAACCACACACTCCCTTCCTGTGCTACACCACACACAAAGAAAGACCTCACCCTGCAGAAAGAGGGTCCTCTGCTACCCACTGCACCAGAAGGGATGTAAGGATAAAAACCTCCCACAGGAAGCCCAAAAGGTAAGTTTTTGACCCCTTTGTGCAGAACTTGCCCCCTTCTGGGGAAGCCCACACTCACGCTGCAGCAGGGGGAGCTGGGCTGGGCTGAGCTCCCTCCAGGGCACAGGTATGGCCCTGACCAAACCTGATGCAGAGCACAGCCCCCCTCACCCCTGCAAGGATCGCAGGCTGGTCTCTGCCCATAGAAATAAAAGAAATTGAGCCTTGACACTCGACGCTGGATACACACTGGAGTCATGTGGGGCACTGTAAATATATTGAAGGAGCGTCCCAACTTGACTAAGGGAGTGGGAATCTCTGCAAAGGGGGAACAAGGGATGTATCTGCAAAGCCTTAACACCCTAATGTGGAGCCAGACGTGAGCTCGGGGGACAAGCCCAGCATGCCTCCCTCTGCTCTTGTTGCCACCAGTATCCAGATAGTGAATGGCAAAGGAACAAAAAGAAACACGCAGAACAGGCAATATGGACCACTGGAGGGGGTGAGGGTGTGGCTGGAATCTTAAATTGGGGGAAATGGGAGAAGCCTCCACTGAGAAGGGGATATCAGGACAATGACCTGAGCAAGGAAGGATGTTTCCACCTCCAGGAGGGAGGCCAGAGAGTTCTAGGCAGACAGACTGTCCACGTGGAAGCCCTGAGGCAGGACCCACCTCGTGCCCAGGAAAAGGGAAGAGGCCTGTGTGGCTGGAGCAGAGCGAGGACGATACAAGCAGGAGATGAGGCCAGAGAGGTCCTGGGGGAGCCGAGCAGGGAGGGCCAGGTCTGCACACATTTCTCTCCCACACCTCAAGGGAATTTTGGAAACTATGTATACCCTCACCCATATCCAGTGAATATGTGATTTTTTCTTTATATTATACACTACAACACTTACAAATCATGTAATTACGTTAAATATTTAAAATACAAGCTGATGAGTTCAGCCAAGCCCCAGGAAGTACAGGGTCACTGTCACCTGACATGTGGGAACGAAAGGGAAACACGTTTGGGGGAGTTCAGAATGTCGCTTTTGGACATGCAAAGGGGGAGATGCCTGTTAGCCCAGCAGAGAGTGGACGACACAACTGGAAAGTTCAGGGCAGATGTCTGCAAGGGAAATGTTGACATGTCAGTGGGGCTTAAACCATGAGAAGAGACGACAAAGAAAAGCAGTGCGTGTGGACTGAGATGAGAAGAGGCTCAAGGACTAAGTTGTGGGTCACGCGCACATTCAGAGAACAGCGAGTTCAGGACACACCAGAAGAGGAAAGTGTAAAGTGATCAAGAAGGTGACAAGAAAATTAAATCAAATACACTTCTGAAGGTTCGTGGTGCATCCTTAAGGCAAAGGGAAAAAAAAAGAGAGACGGAGACCAGCTGTGCAACATGTTGTGGACAAGAGAAAAATAAAAAGACAGAAAATTAAATACTGGTTCAGAAATGCGTAGATCACTGGTGACTCTGAATAGGAAACTATCAGTGGAATAGTGGAAGTAAAAGCTTGATTGGATGGAGTCGAGGGAACTCAAGGCAAGAATTGAAGATAGAATACAAGCAAGTTTGTAGCTTTTAAATGGAACATAGAAGAAGGGTATTTACTAAAGTAAATATATATTTCATGGATAATTTGTATTTTAATGATGGATGAATGGAGGGGAAAAAAGATTCACTGTGTGTGTATGTGTGTGTGTGTGTGTATTTGCGTCTTAATGGAAATTACCACCATCTGGGTACTTTGATGAAAATAATTCCCTTCAAGTAAATATTGATGACACCGTGGAGGAAGGAGGCCACGCCATCCTGAGACTGCTAGTGTGGCTGGCAAGTGGGGCACAATAGCAAGGCCAGCAAGAGCCAGGAGCAGGGACAGACCATTCCCAGTCACTACTGAGCACAGACCACAGGCCCCTAGGCAGGGGGCTGGGTCGGCAGCAGATCTCTTTTCTTGCTTCTAGGGGCTCAAAGCAGGACAAGAAAAGGTCTTGTAGAAGAAAGATAAAAGAGGAGTTGGGCTGCTGAGGGGATAAAGAGAAAAGGTGTGGAATAGACAATCGGAAATGTAAGCAGAGACGAGCAGGAAAGCAAATTGAGATAGGTCAATCTGGGTGAATGTTTTAGGAGCTGACATCTCACTATTTTTAACAGATGACATGAGGAAAGAAAACTGAATACCAGACTAGCTACTTCAACTAAGTTTTGATGTTAAAGTGAAAAATGGGTCATTGGTATCTTTAAGAAGTATATATTGAAACAATCTAAAATTATATATTAGGTCCCAAAGAATGTTTCTAATATATAATAAAGACCAGCCAGGTGTGGTGGCTAACACCTATAATCTCAGAGACTGTAGAGGCTAGGAGACAGCAACATAATGCAAGCACAGTAGTTGGAGGCTGCAGTGAGATATGATTATGTCACTTTCCACCCTGAGCAACAGAACCAGATCCTAAGTCTTTAAAAAAATAAAATGTCATCATGGAAAGAATAGAAAGAATAAATAAATAAACTGGACGCAACTTATTTTAAAGAGAAACGATTTTGAAATTCTTTTTAAAGACTACTAATAAATTCTGGGGTCAAAGAAAAAAATATGAAAATATACTACAAACCCTGCTTCAGAAATAGTTATATATAGAAAAATAAAAATTGAATAAACTAAAAATCATGCCAAGCTTCAAAAAACAGTTAATGAAATAAAAAAGAACTAGAAAAGAAAGGACATCCATTATAAAAAGAGCACAAAACCATTTTCAACGTTCCTTTTGAAAGGCAACATATGGGCTCATGCCTGTAATCCCAGCACTTTCAGAGGCTAAGAAGAAAGAACTGCATGAGGCCAGGAGTTCAAGACCAGCCCGGGCAACATAGCAAGACCCTACCTCTACCAAAAAAATTTCTCTTTTAAAAGGCATCCTGCAGTAATGGACTCCATCACTTCCAGACTGCTTCACTTCCCATGCCCTATCCCATAACAGGAAAAGGGAAGAGATTACCCACAATTGAATAAGTTAAGTCACTTTCCTCTGGCTGAATACAGATTACAAGTGGAAGCAAACCTCTGATGTCATAAATATAAAATGGATCAACCTTATAAACAGGAATTTGACAATTCTCATTCTCATTTAAACAAAAACTTATTATCTCATATAGGGAAAAATCAACAGGTCACAACTTAATCATCATATTCAATCATCTTACCACTTGTCTGCCCCCAGTGTCCCCCACTTTTCTCATTACTGTGTGCATCCCTCCCTCATTCGTGCCCCATCTCTCAATCTCACCTTATTCCTCTAGCTCTTTTTTTCTCTTTCTGTGTTTTCCACCCTAAGTTTCAGACCCTCTCCTCTTCTGCTCTTTCTCCCCTTCTTCCCTCTCTCTGTTCCTTCTCTTCTGCCTGTCCTGCTCCATTCTGGAAACTTGCTTCACCTCTTGTTCCTTTTCCCCAGTCTTTTCACTGTCCCCACTCTCCATGTATTTCTGTCTCTTTCTTCCCTGTCTGTGCTCCCCCTCTGCTCTCCCTGGTAAACTCCCTCTTCCCTGCACAATCCCTCAGTCCCAGGCTCTGCCACTCCCAGGTCCCTACACTCCCTCCCTCCTTGGTTCCCCCTCTGCTCTCCTTGTCACCAAGTGGCCCCTCTTGTTGTCCCAGCACCATGGGGCTGTCTCCTCCCACTCTCTGAGGTGCCTGCCCCTTTGCTGCCCCTGTCCTTCTTTTGCTAAAATACATCTCGCGAGATCAAGCTCTTCTCTACATTTCTCCAGTCGCTTTTCGCCCCCTGCTACTTTCCCAGATCCTTCTTTCACTCCTACTGTCTCTTTGTAAATCCTTCACCCATCCTCGACTTTGCATTCTGTTTTGCGCATCTCAGTTTTTGTTTCCTCCCAGTCTGTGTCTCTCCTGATCCCCTGTGCCCACAGTCAAAGGGAGGGGAATGCAGTGAGATGTCCGACTCCAAGAAGGGCGGCATTTCCCAGGGGCGTTATTTGGGACCACCACCACTGGCTGTCTCCACAAGGGACCATGGTCACCTCCCCCAACGCGGAATCGGAGGAAGGGGGGACTGCTAAGAGGCCTGGGGAGCAGAAGGGCCCGGCACAAGGAGGAAGGGGGGTGAGGGGGGGCTGCAGAATCCCCGGACCAGGGAGAGGACAGGGCTTCCCCAGGACTGGGCTGCGGCGCCGCCCCGCAGGGGCCCAGAAGGGCGAGGCTTGGGGGGCGGGAAGGGCCTGAATCCACCTGAGGGTGAGGAATTTACATGGTTCAGGCGGGAGGAGAGGCAGGGAACCTGTTTCAAGCAGGAAAACGGAGCCAAAGGAGGCGTCTACGCGGCCTGAAGGCAGAAAGACGGGACAGGAAAAGCCTCTCAGTGATTTTTTCCAACCGAGGCGACCCCGCACCCGGGGCGACGCCTGATTTACTTGGGGAGAAGGGAATGCTGCGAGGATTTAAGGTCTGTAAGACACCCCAGATCCCAGGTATGGAAGCCCCGGAAGTCTGAGAAGCCAAGGTTCAATCTTAACGTAGATAAAAGGAAACTCACGCGCAGCCACGCTACACTCCCTCCACGCGATCCGCTTCCGGGTCCACAGAATGCTGCGCGCGCAGGAAACCCAGGCCTGGGCGGGGCCGGCGGGCGTGCGGGCGGGGCCTGGCGCGCTGTGGGCGGGGCCTGAGCTTCCCTCCGCCTAGCTCTCAGCACTAGCGTTGCAAGGCTTTGGAGGGGTTGGGGGACCCACCACTGAGGCTGTAGCAGCTCAGGGGACTGAGAGCTGGGATCGCTCTGGCGGGATCCGCGTGGGTTGTGATT